>JAVJHS010000088.1:0-62000 GCA_032873175.1 Leptopilina drosophilae | reverse complement strand
ATATCCAAGATTTCACTCATGTCTGGCAGTGGACAAACATCCACTTCACCCAGCACATCGAAGAAATCATTGATGTTCGGTAGTGGACAACCACCGGCGGGGATTCTTCTTAGATTGTAAGAGTACTTATTGTACGAAAGGGTTTATCCCGTTTAATATGAATAAATAAATAAATAAATAAAATAAATTACCAGAAATTTTCCGGAAGATTTCCGTAAAAAAATTATTTTCTGGATGATTTCCGTAAAAAAATTATTTTCTGGATGATTTCCGTAAAACAATAAATTTCCGAAAGATTTCTGTAAAAACAAATAAATTTCCGGAAGATTTCCGTAAAAAAAATAATTTTCTTAATGATTTCCGTAAAAAAATTATTTTCTGGATGATTTCCGTAAAATAATAAATTATCGGAACTTTTCCGGATGATTTCCCGTTAAAATAATAAATTTTCCGAAAGATTTCTGTAAAAACAAATAAAATTTTCGGAAGATTGCTGTAAAAAAATTAATTACCAGAAATTTTCCGGATGATTTCCGTAAAAAAATTATTTTCTGGATGATTTCCGTAAAATAATAAATTTCCGAAAGATTTCTGTAAAAACAAATAAACTTCCGGAAGATTTCCGTAAAAAATAAATTACCAGAAATTTTCCGGAAGAATTCCGTAAAAAAATTATTTTATGGATGATTTCCGTAAAATAATAAATTCTCCGAAAGATTTCTGTAAAAAACAAATAAACTTCCGGAAGATTTCCCGTAAAAAATAAATTACCAAGAAATTTTCCCGGAAGATTTCCGTAAAAAAATTATTTTCTGGATGATTTCCGTAAAAAAATTATTTTCTGGATGATTTCCGTAAAATAATAAATTTCCGAAAGATTTCTGTAAAAACAAAGAAATTTCCGGAAGATTTCCGTAAAAAAAATAATTTTCTGAATGATTTCCGTAAAAAAAATAATTTTCTGAATGATTTCCGTAAAATAATAAATTATCGGAAATTTTCCGGATGATTTCCGTAAAAAAATTAACTTCCGGAAATTTTTTGCGGATGATTTACTTAAAAAAAAAATAAATTTCCAAAAGATTTCTGTACAAAAAAAAAAATTTACGGAAATCTTCTGGAAGATTTCCGTAAAAAAATTAATTACCAGAAATCTTCCGGAAATTTATTTTTTTTTTAAGTAAATCATCCGCAAAAAATTTCCGGAAGTTAATTTTTTTACGGAAATCATTAGGAAAATTTCCGGAAATTTATTTTTTTACGGAAATCATCCACAAAATAATTTTTTTTTCGCAAATCATCAGAAAATTATTTTTTTTACGGAAATCTTTCAGAAGATTTCCGGAAATTTATATTTTGACGGAAATCTTCCAGAAAATTATTTTTTTTACGGAAATCTTTCGGAAAGATTTCCAGAAATTTTTATATTTTTACGGAAATCTTCCGGAAGTATATTTTTTTAACGGAAATCTTCCGGAAAAATTTCTGGTAATTTTTTTTTAACGGAAATCGTCCGGAAAATTTTTGGAAATTTTTTTTTCTTTGTACGGAAATCTTTTGGAAATTTATTTTTTTCTACGTAAATCATCCGCAAAATTTCCGGAAATTTATTTTCTTACGGAAATCATCCGGAAAAATTTCGGCAAATTTAATTTTTTACGGAAATCATTCGGAAACTTTCCGGAAATTTATTTTTTTTACGGCAATCATCCGGAAAATTTCGGCAAATTTACTTTTTACGGAAATCATTCCGGAAACTTTCCGGAAATTTATTTTTTTACGGCAATCATCCGGAAAATTTGCCCTGGAAATTTTTTTTTTTTTTGTACCGAAATCTTTTATAAAATTTTTTTTTTGTACGGAAATCTTTTGGAAATTAATTTGTTTTGTACGGAAATCTTTTGAAAATATATATATTTTTTTACGGAAAATCATGCCGGAAAATTTCCGAAATTTATTTTTTTACGGAAATCATCCGGAAAAATTTCCGGAAATTTATTTTTTTACGGAAATCATCCTCAAAATTTCCGGAAATTTTTTTTTACGGAAATCTTTCGGAAATTTAATTGTTTTTTACAGAAATCTTTCGGAAATTTATTATTTTACGGAAATCATCCAGAAAATAATCTTTTTACGGAAATCTTTCGGAAGATTTCCGGAAAATTTATTTTTTTACGGAAATCTTCCGGAAATTTAATTGTTTTTACAGAAATCTTTCGGAGAAATTTAGTTATTATTTACGGAAATCAGCCAGAAAATAATTTTTTTACGGATATATTCCGGAAAATCAATAAATTTCCGAAAGATTTCTGTAAAAACAAATAAATTTTCGGAAGATTGCTGGTAAAGAAAATATAAATTACCAGAAATTTTCCGGATGATTTTCCCGTAAAAAAATTATTTTTCTGGATGATTTCCGTAAAATAATAAGATATCCGAAAGATTTCTGTAAAAACAAAATATAACTTCCGGAAGATTTCCGTAAAAAAATAAATTACCAGAAATTTTCCGGGAGATTTCCGCTAAAAAAATTATTTTTCTGGATGATTTCCGTAAAATTAATAAATTTCCGAAAGATTTCTGTAAAAACAATATAAAATTTCCGGAATGATTTCCGTAAAAAAAAAAATTTTCGGAAATTTTTCAGGATGATTTCCTTAAAAAAAATAAATTTCCGAAAAATTTTTCGGATGATGAATGGTTTCCCGTAAAAAAATAAATTTTCCGGAAATTTTCTGGATGATTTCCGTTAAAATAATAATAAATTTCCGAAAGATTTCCCTGTAAAAACAAATAAACTTCCGGAAGATTTCCGTTAAAAATATAATGATTATCAGAAATTTTTCCGAAAGATTTCCGTTAAAAAAAAAAAATATAATTTTTCCCGGAAGATTTCCGTAAAAATATAAATTTCCGTGAAATTTTCCGGATGATTTCCGTAAAAAAATTATTTTCTGGATGCATTTCCTCCGTAAAAAAATTATTTTTCATGAATGATTTCCCGGAAAATAATAAAATTTCCGAAGATTTCTGTAAAAAACAAATAAATTTCGGAAATTTTTCGGATGATTTCCTGTATAAAAAATAAATTACACCAGAACATTCCTTTTCCGAAAGATTTCCGTAAAAAAAAAATATATTTCCGGAAGATTTCCGTAAAATAATATAAATTTCCGGAAATCTTCCGAAAGATTTCCATAAAAAAATTATTTTCTGGATGCTTTCCGTAAAATATAAATTATATTTCTGATGATTTCCGTAAAAAAATAAATTTCCGGAAATTTTTAGATGATTTACGTAAAATAAAATAAATTTCCGGAAATTTTCCGTACTAAAAAGAAAATAAATTTCCGGAAGATTTCCGTAAAAATAAAAATTTCCGGAAATCTTCCGAAAGATTTCCGTAAAAAATTTATTTTTACGGAAATCATCCAGAAAATAATTTTTTTACGGAAATCTTCCGGAAAATTTCTGGTAATTTATTTTTTACGGAAATCTTCCGGAAGTTTATTTGTTTTTACAGAAATCTTTCGGAAATTTATTATTTTACGAAAATCATCCAGAAAATTATTTCTTTTACGGAAATCTTCCGGAAATTTATTTGTTTTACAGAAATCTGTCGGAAATATATTATTTTACGGAAATCATCCAGAAAATAATTTTTTTACATAAATCTTCTCGGCAACGATTTTCCGTAAATAAAAAAAAATTTTTCGGAAATTTTCAGGATTGAATTTGCCTTAAAATAAAAAAAAAATAAATTTCCGGAGAATTTTCCGGGCTCATGATTCTGTAAAATAAATAAATTTCCGGAAATTTTTTAGATGATGTGCCTTATATAAAAAAAAAAAAATAGAATTTTCCGAAAGATTTCTGTAAAAAAATCTATTTTCTGGATGAATTCCGTAAAAAAAGAAATGATTCGGGAAATTTCTGCATTGATTTTCCGTAAAAATAATAAATTTCCGGAAATTATCTGATTTAACATAAAAACTAAAATAAATTTCCAAAAGATTTCCGTAAAAAAAAAAAATTTCCGGAAATTTTCCGGATGATTTTCCTTAAATTTTAAAAAACTAAATTTTCCGGAAAGTTTTCCGGGATGATTTCTGTAAAAAAAAATAATAAATTTCCGGAAATTTTCTGGATGATTTCCGTAAAAAAATAAATTTCCGGTAAATTTTTTAGATGATTTACGTAAAAAAAAATAAATTTCCGGAAAATTTTCCGGTATGGATTTCCGTACAAAAAAAATAAATTTCCGGAAATTTTCCGGATGATTTACGTAAAATAAAATAACGCTTTCCAAGGGAAGATTTTAGCCAGTACAAAAAAATATATTTTCTGAAGATTTTACGGAAATCTTAAATTTCTCCGGAAGATTTCCGTAAAATTTTAATAAATTTTTACGGAAATTTGCCTTAAAAATATTTTTTTACGGAAATCTTCCGGAAATTTATTTTTTTACGGAAATAAATGGAAAATTTTCGGAAATTTTCCGGATGATTAACGTAAAATCTTTTGGATATCTTTTTTTTACGTAACATCATCCGCCAAAATTTCGGAAATTTTATTTTTTTTTACGAAAATTATCCGGAAAATTTTCCGTAAAATTTTTTTTTTTTTACGTAAATCATCAGGGATAAGATTCCTTTTTTTGTCCGTAAAAAAAATTTTTTTTACGGCAGATTTCTGTAATCCGGATAAATTTCCGGAACTCGTTTTCCTTTTTTTTTGGAAACAAAATCTTTCCGGAAATTTATTTTTTTTTTACGGATAATGTCCTTAAAAAATCCAAGGAAAATTTATTTTTTTGACGGAACGTTTCCGGAAAAGATTTCCGTATGGAAATTTAATTTTCACGTAAATCATCCGGATGAATTGCCGCGGAAATTTATTTTTTTTACATAAAACATCCGGAAATTTCCGGAAATATATTTTTTTACGGAAATCATCCGGAAAAATAATATTTCCAAAAGTTTTCCGTACAGAAATCTTTCGGAAAAATTTATTTCCGGAATTCTTCCGAAAGATTTTCGTAAAAAAAAAAAATTTTTACGGAAATTTCCAGAAGATTTATTCTTTTAAAAAAATGTGTTCACGGAAATTTATTTGTATTTCCGTACAGAAAAATAAATTTCGGAAATTTATTATTTGTACGGAAGTATTTCCGTCAAGGAAAATAAAGTGTTTATTACCGGAAATTTTCCGGATGAATAACGTAAAAAAAAATAAAAATAAATTTCCAAAAGATTTTTCCTGTACAAAAAACAAATAATTTCCGAAATTTTCCGGAAGATTTCCGTAAAAAAATAAAATTTCCAGAAAATTTTTCGGATGATTTCCGTAAAAAAAAAAATTTGCCGAATTTTCTGATTTCCGGATGATTTCCGTAAAAAAAATAATATTATCACGGAAATTTCGAAAGATTTCTGTAAAAAAAAAAATAAATTGTCCAAAAGATTTCCGTAAAAAAAACAAAATTTCCGAAGAAATTTCTTCCCGGATGATTTTCGTTAAAAAAAATAAACTTCCGGATGATTTCCGTAAAAAAAATAAATTTCCGGAAGATTTCCGTAAAAATATAAATTTCCGGAAGATCTTCCGAAAGATTTCCGTATAAAAAATTAATTTTCCAGAAATTTTGCCGGAAGATTTCCTGTTTTAAAAAAATATTATTTTCTGGATGATTTCCGTAAAAAAAAATTATTTTCTGGATGATTTCCGTATTAAAATAATAAATTTCCGAAAGATTTCTGTAAAAACATATATAGATATTTCTGGATGATTTCCGTAAAAAAAAATTGAAAATTTTCTAAATGATTTCCGTTTAAAAAAATATTTATTTTCCAAAGTCTCCGTGAAGATTTCCGTAAAAAAATAAATATTTCTCGGAAAATTTTCCAGGGATGATGTCCGTAAAAAAATAAATTTCCGGCGAAAACGTTTCCGGATGATTATTTCCGTAAAAAAATATAAATTTTTCCGGGGAAATTTTCTGGATGATTTTCCGTCAAAAAAAAATTAATATTCCGGAAATTTTTCCGTAGATTAAAAAAAAAATATAAAAATTTTCCGGAAAAGATTTCCGTACAAAAAAAATAAAAATTTCCGGAAATTTTCCCGATAGAGAATGATTTCCGTATTAAAAAAAATACCAGAAATTTTCCGGAAAGTTTCCGGAATGATTTCCTGTAATAAAAAAAAAAATTTCCGGAAATTTTCTGGATTGAATTTCCGTCGAATAAATAAATTTCCGGAAATTTTCCGGAAGATTTTCAACGTAAAAAAATAATAATTTTCCAAAAGATTTTCCGTACAAAAAAAAAAATTATATTTTCCGGAAAGATTTCCGTAAAAAAAAGTAAATTTCGGAAGATTTCAGTAAAAAGAAATATATTTCCGGAAAGATTTCCGTAAAAACAATAAAAATTCGAATAAGATTTCCGTAAAAAGAAAAAATTTTCTTGATGATTTGCGTAATAATAAATTACTAGAAATTTTCCGGATGATTTCCGTTAAAAAAAATAAAAATTTCCGGAAATTTTTCTCCGGATGATTTCAGTCAATACAGAAATAAATTTCCTGAAATTTTCCGGATGATTAACGTATAATAAACAAATAATATTTCCACAAAAGATTTTCCGTACAAAGAAAAAAAAATTTCCGAAAATTTTCCGGATGAATTCCGTAAAAAAAATAAAATTTACCGGAAGATTTTCCGTAAAAAAAATATATTTTCCGGGATGATTTCTGTTCGTACAAAAACAAATAAATTTCCGGCATGATTTTCTTTCGTAAAAAAAAAATATTCCGGAAATTTTTCTGGGAGATTTCCGTACAATAAAATAATTATTTCCGGAAATTTTCCGGATGATTATAAAATAAAAATAAATTTTCCAAAAGAGATTTTCCGTACAAAAAAAAAAAAATTTTCCGAAATATTTTCATGAGGATTTCCGTAAATAAAAAATAAATTTTCCGGAAGATTTCCGTAAAAAAAATTTATTTCCGGAAGATTTCCGTAAAATAATAAATTTCCGGAAGATTTCTGTAATACCAAATAAATTTCCGGATGATTTCCTTAAAAAAAATAAATTTCGGGAAAGTTTTCCGGAAGATTTCCGTACAAAAAAAAAATTTCCGGAAATTTTCCGGATGATTTCCTTAAAAAAATAAATTTCCGGAAAGTTTCCGGATGATTTCTGTAAAAAAAAAATTTCCGGAAATTTTCTGGATGATTTCCGTCAAAAAAATAAATTTTCCGGAAATTTTGTCCGGATGATCTAACATAAAATAAAAAATAAATTTCCAAAAGATTTCCGTACATAAAAAAATAAAATTTCCGGAAATTTTTCCGGATGAAATTTTGCCCGTTAAAAAAAAATAAATTTCCGGAAATTTTTAGGCATGGATGTACTAAAAAAATAAATTTCCGGAACGATTTCCTGGATGATTTCCGTAAAAAAATAAATTTCTGGGAAAATTTTCTGGAATGATTGCTGTAAAAAAATAAATTTCCGGAAATTTTTCAGGGATGATGTCCCTTAAAAAAATAAATTTTCCGAAATCGTTTCCGTACAAGAAGAAATTTCAAAAGTAAAAAAATATAATTACGGGAAATTTTTCTGGATGATTGCTGTAAAAAAAAATAAATTTCCGGAAATTTTCATGGATGATGTCCTTAAAAAAAAATTAAATTTCCGGAACGTTATTCCGGATGATTTCCGTAAAAAAATAAATTTCCGGAAAGATTTCCGTTAAAAAAAAAAATATATTTCCGGAATGAATTTCCGTTAAAATAATAAATTTCCGGAAGATTTTCTGTAATAACAAATAAAATTTCCGGATGATTTCCTTCAAAAAAAATAAATTTCCGGAAATTTTCTGGATGATTTCCGTCCAATAAAATAAATTTTCCGGAAATTTTCCCGGATGATTAAACGTAAAATTAAAAACATAAATTTCCAAAAGATTTTCGTTACAAAAAAAAAAATTTCCGAAAATTTTCCGGATGATTTCCGTAAAAAAATAAATTTCCGGAAGATTTCCGTAATTAAAACATAAAAATAAATTTCCAAAAAGATTTTCCGTATAAAATACATATATAAATTTCCGGAAATTTTCAGGATGATGTCCTTAAAAAAAATTTAAAATTTCCGGAACGTTTTCCGGATGATTTCCGTAATTTAAAAAAAAATAAATTTCGGGAAATTTTCTGGATGATTGCTGTAAAAAAATAAATTTCCGGAATAATTTTCAGGATGATGTCCTTAAAAAAATAAATTTTCCGGAACGTTTCCGGATGATTTCCGTAAAAAAAATAAATTTCCGGAAGATTTCCGTAAAAAAAATATATTTCCGGAAGATTTCCGTAAAATAATAAAATTTCCGGAAGATTTCTGTTATAACAAATAAAATTTCCGGATGATTTCCTTAAAAAAATAAATTTCCGGAAATTTTCTGGATGATTTCCGTCAATAAATAAATTTCCGGAAATTTTCCGGATGATTAACGTTAAAATAAAAATAAATTTTCCAAAGATTTCCGTACAAAAAAAAAAATTTCCGAAAATTTTCCGGATGATTTCCGTAAAAAAATATTAATTTCCGGAAGATTTCCGTAAAAAAAAATATATTTCCGGAAGATTTCCCGTAAAATAATATAAATTTCCGGAAGATTTCTGTAATAAACCAAGAAATTTCCTGCGATGATTTCCTTAAAAAAATAAATTTCCGGAAAGTTTCCGGATGATTTCCGTACAAAAAAAAAATTTCCGGAAATTTTCCGGATGATTTCTCCTAAAAAAAATAAATTTCCGGAAAGTTTCGGATGATTTCTGTAAAAAAAAAAATTTCCGGAAATTTTCTGGGATGATTTTCGTCAAAAAATAAATTTCCGGAAATTTTCCGGATGATTAACATAAAATAAAAATAAATTTCCAAAAGATTTCCGTACATAAAAATAAATTTTCCGGAAATTTTCCGGATGATTGCCGTAATAAAAAAAAATTTCCGGAAATTTTTCAGATGATTTACGTAAAAAAAAAATAAATTGCCAAAAGATTTCCGTACAAAAAAATAAATTTCCGGAAATTTTCCGGATGATTGCCGTAAAAAAATAAATTTCCGGAAATTTTTCCGGATGATTTCAGTAAAAAAATAAATTTCCGGAAATTTTTCGGAAGATTTCTGTAAAAAAAATAAATTACCAGAAATTTTCCGGAAGATTTCCGTAAAAAAATAAATTTCCGGAAAGTTTCCGGAAGATTTCCGTATAAAAATAAATTAACAGAAATTTTCCGGAAGATTTCCGTAAATAAAAAATTTACCAGAAATTTTCCGGAAAGATTTCCGTAAAATAATAAATTTCCGAAAGATTTCTGTAAAAACAAATAATATTTCCGGAAGATTTCCGTAAAAGAAATTATTTTTCTGGATGATTTCCGTAAAAAAAATTATTTTCTGAATGATTTTCCGGAAAATAATAAATTTCCCGAAAGATTTCTGTAAAAACAAATAAATTTCCAAAAGATTTCCGTACAAAAAAATAAATTTCCGGAAATTTTCCGGTATGATTGCCGTAAAAAAAATTAATTTCCGGAAATTTTCCAGATGATTTTCCCGTCAAAAAAAATAAATTTCCGGAAATTTTACTGGATGATTTTCCGTCAAAAAATAAATTTTCGGAAATTTCCGGATGATTAACGTAAAAAAAAAATAAATTTCCAAAAGATTCCGTACAAAAAAAATAAATTTCCGGAGATTTTCCGGATGATTGCCGTAAAAAAATAATTTCCGAAAAATTTTCCGGATGATTTCCGTAAAAAAAAAAAATTTGCCGAATTTTTCCGGATGATTTCCGTAAAAAACTAAATTACCGGGAAATTTTGCGGATGATTTACGTAAAAAAAAATAAAATTTCCAAAAGATTTCCGTACAAAAAAAAAAATTTCCGGAAATTTTCCGGATGATTTCCTTAAAAAAATAAATTTCGGAAAGTTTCCGGATGATTTCTGTACAAAAAAAAAAATTTCCGGAAATTTTCTGGTTGATTTCCGTCAATAAATAAATTTCCGGAATATTTTCCGGATGATTAACGTAAAATAAAAAAAAAATTTCCAAAAGATTTCCGTTACAAAAAAAAAAAATTTCCGAAAATTTTCCGGATGATTTCCGTTAAAAAAAAATAAATTTCCGGAAGATTTCCGTAAAAAAAATATATTTTCCGGAAGATTGCCGTAAAATAATAATTTCCGGAAGATTTCTGTAATAACAAATAAATTTCCGGGATGATTTCCTTAAAAAATAAAATTTCCGGAAAGTTTCCGGATGATTTCCGTACAAAAAAAAAAAATTTTCCAGAAATTTTCCGGATGATTTCCTTAAAAAACTAATAATTTCCTGAAAGTTTCCGGATGATTTCTGTAAAAAAAAAATTTCCGGAAAATTTTCCTGGATGATTAACGTAAAATAAAAATAAATTTCCAAAAGATTTCCGTACAAAAAAAAAAATTTCCGGAAATTTTCCGGATGATTTCCTTAAAAAATAAATTTCCGGAAAGTTTCCGGATGATTTCTGTAAAAAAAAAATTTCCGGAAATTTTCTGGATGATTTCCGTCAATAAATAAATTTCCGGAAATTTTCCGGATGATTAACGTAAAATAAAAAAAAATTTCCAAAAGATTTCCGTAACAAAAAATAAAAATTTCCGAAAATTTTTCCGGATGATTTCCGTAAAAAAATAAATTTCCGGAAGATTTCCGTAAAAAAAATATATTTCCGGAAGATTGCCGTAAATAATAAAAAATTTCCGGAAGATTTCTGTAATAACAAATAAATTTTCCGGATGATTTCTTAAAAAAATAAATTTCCGGAAAGTTTTCCGGATGATTTTCCGTACAAAAAAAAAATTTCCAGAAATTTTCCGGATGATTTCCTTAAAAAAATAAATTTCCTGAAAGTTTCCGGATGATTTCAGTCAATAAATAAATTTCCGGAAATTTTCCGGATGATTAACGTAAAATAAAAATAAAATTTCCAAAAGATTTCCGTACAAAAAAAAAAAATTTCCGAAAATTTTCCGGATGATTTCCGTTAAAAAAAAAATAAATTTCCGGAAGATTTCCGTAAAAAAAAATATATTTCCGGAAGATTTCTGTAATAAACAAATAAATTTCCGGATGATTTCCTTAAAAAAATAAATTTCCGGAAATTTTCTGGATGATTTCCGTCAATAAATAATAATTTCCGGAAATTTTCCGGATGATTAACGTAAAATAAAAATAAATTTCCAAAAATGATTCCCGTACAAAAAAAAAAAATTCCGAAAATTTTCCGGATGATTTCCGTAAAAAAATAAATTTCCGGAAGATTTCCGTAAAAAAAAATATATTTCCGGAAGATTTCCGTCCGTAAAATAATAAATTTCCGGAAGATTTTCTGTAATAACAAATAAATTTCCGGATGATTTCCTTAAAAAAATAAATTTCCGGAAAGTTTTCCGGATGATTTTTCCGTACAAAAAAAAAAATTTCCGGAAATTTTCCGGATGATTTCCTTAAAAAAATTTAAAATTTCGGAAAGGTTTCGGATGATTTCTGTAAAAAAAAAAAAATTTCCGGAAATTTTCTGGATGATTTCCGTCGAAAAATAAATTTCCGGAAATTTTCCGGATGATTAACCATAAAATAAAAATAAATTTCCAAAAGATTTCCGTACATAAAAATAAATTTCCGGAAATTTTCCGGATGATTGCCGTAAAAAAATAAATTTCCGGAAATTTTTAGGATGATGTCCTTAAAAAAAATAAATTTCCGGAACGTTTCCGGATGATTTCCGTAAAAAATAAATTTCGGGAAATTTTCTGGATGATTGCTGTAAAAAAATAAATTTCCGGAAATTTTCAGGATGATGTCCTTTAAAAAATAAATTTCCGGAACGTTTCCGGATGATTTCCGTAAAAAAATAAATTTCGGGAAATTTTCTGGATGATTGCTGTAAAAAAAAAATTTCCGGAAAATTTTCAGGATGATGTCCTTAAAAAAATAAATTTCCGGAACGTTTCCGGATGATTTCCGTAAAAAAATAAATTTTCCGGAAGATTTCCGTAAAAAAAATATATTTCCGGAAGATTTCCGTAAAATAATAAATTTCCGGAAGATTTCTGTAATAACAAATAAATTTCCGGATGATTTCCTTTAAAAAAAAATAATTTCCGGAAATTTTCTGGATGATTTCCGTCAATAAATAAATTTCCGGAAATTTTCCGGATGATTAACGTAAAATAAAAATAAATTTCCAAAAGATTTCCGTACAAAAAAAAAAAATTTCCGAAAATTTTCCGGATGATTTCCGTAAAAAAATAAATTTCCGGAAGATTTCCGTAAAAAAAATATATTTCCGGAAGATTTCCGTAAAATAATAAATTTCCGGAAGATTTCTGTAATAACAAATAAATTTCCGGATGATTTCTTAAAAAAATAAATTTCCGGAAATTTTCTGGATGAATTTCAGTCAATAAATATATTTCCGGAAATTTTTCCGGATGATTAACGTAAAATAAAAATAAATTTCCAAAAGATTTCCGTACAAAAAAAAATAAAAATTTCCGAAAATTTTCCGGATGATTTCCGTAAAAAAAATAAATTAAATTTCCGGAAGATTTCCGTAAAAAAAATATATTTCCGGAAGATTTCCGTAAAAAAATAAATTTCCGGAAGATTTCTGTAAAAACAAATAAATTTTCCGGATGATTTCCTTTAAAAAAATAAATTTCCCGGAAATTTTCTGGATGATTTCAGTCAATAAATAAATTTCCGGAAATTTTCCGGATGATTAACGTCAAAATAAAAATAAAATTTCCAAATGATTTCCGTACAAAAAAAAAATTTCCGAAAATTTTCCGGATTGATTTCCGTAAAAAAAATAAATTTTCCGGAAGATTTCCGTAAAAAAAATATATTTCCGGAAGATTTCTGTAATAACAAATAAATTTCCGGATGATTTCCTTAAAAAAATAAATTTCCGGAAATTTTTAGGATGATGTCCTTAAAAAAATAAATTTCCGGAACGTTTCCGGATGATTTCCGTAAAAAAATAAATTTCGGGAAATTTTCTGGATGATTGCCGTAAAAAAATAAATTTCCGGAAATTTTCAGGATGATTTACGTAAAAAAAATAAATTTCCAAAAGATTTCCGTACAAAAAAAAAATTTCCGGAAATCTTCCGAAAGATTTCCGTAAAAAAAAAAATTTCCGGAAATTTTCCAGATGATTTACGTAAAAAAAATAAATTTCCAAAAGATTTCCGTACAAAAAAATAAATTTCCCGAAATTTTCCTGATGATTTCCTTTAAAAAATAAATTTCCGGAAATTTTCCGGATGATTAACGTAAAAAAAATAAATTTCCAAAAGATTTCCGTACAAAAAAAATAAATTTCCGGAATTTTCCGGATGATTGCCGTAAAAAAAATAAATTTCCGGAAATTTTTAGGATAATGTCCTTAAAAAAATAAATTTCCGGAACGTTTCCGGATGATTTCCGTTTATAAAAAAATAAAATTTCGGGAAATTTTCTGGAATGATTGCTGTAAAAAAATAAATTTCCGGAAATTTTCAGGATGATGTCCTTAAAAAAATAAATTTCCGGAACGTTTCCGGATGATTTCCGTAAAAAAAAATAAATTTCGGGAAAATTTTCTGGATGATTGCTGTAAAAAAATAAATTTCCGGAAATTTTCAGGAATGATGTCCTTAAAAAAATAAATTTCCGGAACGTTTCCGGATGATTTCCGTAAAAAAAATAAATTTCCGGAAGATTTCCGTAAAAAAAATATATTTCCGGAAGATTTCCGTAAAAATAATAAATTTCCGGAAGATTTCTGTAATAACAAATAAATTTCCGGATGATTTCCTTAAAAAATAAATTTCCGGAAATTTTCTGGATGATTTCCGTCAGTAAATAAATTTCCGGAAATTTTCCGGATGATTAACGTAAAATAAAAAATAAATTTCCAAAAGATTTCCGTACAAAAAAAAAATTTCCGAAAATTTTCCGGATGATTTCTGTAAAAAAATAAATTTCCGGAAGATTTCCGTAAAAAAAATATATTTCCGGAAGATTTCCGTAAAATAATAAATTTCCGGAAGATTTCTGTAATAACAAATAAATTTCCGGATGATTTCCTTAAAAAAATAAATTTCCGGAAAATTTTCTGGATGATTTCAGTCAATAAATAAATTTCCGGAAATTTTCCGGATGAATAACGTAACATAAAAAAACATTTCCAAAACAATTCCGTAAAAAAAAATAAATTTCCGGAAATTTTCCGGAAGGTTTCCGTAAAAAATATAAATTTCCGGAACATTTCCGTTAAAAAATTATTTTCCGGATGATTTCCAAAAAAAATTAATTTTCGGAAGATTTCTGTAAAAACAAATAAATTTCCGGAAGATTTCCGTAAAAACAATTAAATTTCCGGAATATTTTTCTGGATGATTTCAGTCAATAAATAAATTTCCGGAAATTTTCCGGATGATTAACGTAAAATAAAAATAAATTTCCAAAAGATTTCCGTACAAAAAAAAAAAATTTCCGAAAATTTTCCGGATGATTTCCGTAAAAAAAATAAATTTCCGGAAGATTTCCGTAAAAAAAATATTATTTCCGGAAGATTTCCTGTAATAACAAATAAATTTCCGGATGATTTCCTTAAAAAAATAAATTTCCGGAAATTTTTAGGATGATGTCCTTAAATAAAATAAATTTCCGGAACGTTTCCGGATGATTTCCGTAAAAAAATAAATTTCGGGAAAATTTTCTGGATGATTGCCGTAAAAAAATAAATTTCCGGAAATTTTCAGGATGATTTACGTAAAAAAAATAAATTTCCAAAAGATTTCCGTACAAAAAAAAAATTTCCGGAAATCTTCCGAAAGATTTCCGTAAAAAAAAAAATTTCCGGAAATTTTCCAGATGATTTACGTAAAAAAAATAAATTTCCAAAAGATTTCCGTACAAAAAAATAAATTTCCCGAAATTTTCCTGATGATTTCCGTCAAAAAATTAAATTTCCGGAAATTTTTCCGGATGATTAACGTTCGTAAAAAAAATAAATTCTCCAAAAGATTTCCGTACAAAAAAATAAATTTCCGGAAAATTTTCCGGATGATTGCCGTAAAAAAATAAAATTTCCGAAAATTTTCCGGATGATTTCCGTAAAAAAAAAAATTTGCCGAATTTTTCCGGATGATTTCCGTAAAAAAATAAAATTACCGGAAATTTTGCGGATGATTTACGTAAAAAAAAATAAATTTCCAAAAGATTTCCGTACAAAAAAAAATTTCCGAAAAATTTTCCGGATGATTTCCGTAAAAAAATAAACTTCCGGAAGATTTCCGTAAAAAAATAATATATTTCCGGAAGATTTCCGTAAAAAATATAAATTTCCGGAAATCTTCCGAAAGATTTCCGTAAAAAAATTAATTTTCTGATGATTTCCGTAAAAAAATAATTTTCTGGATGATTTCCGTAAAAAAATTATTTTCTGGATGATTTCCGTAAAATAATAAATTTCCGAAAAATTTCTGTAAAAACAAATAAATTTCTGGATGATTTCAGTAAAAAAAAAAATTTACGGAAATTTTCAGGATGATTTCTTTTAAAAAAAATAAATTTTCCAAAAGATTTCCGTAAAAAAAAAATTCCGGAAAATTTTCAGGATGATGTCCTTAAAAAAATAAATTTCCGGAACGTTTCCGGATGATTTCCGTAAAAAAATAAAATTTCGGGAAATTTTCTGGATGATTTCCGTCAAAAAATTAATTTCCGGAAATTTTCCGGATGATTAACATAAAAAAAAAATAAATTTCCAAAAGATTTCCGTACAAAAAAAAAAATTTCCGGAAATTTTCCGGATGATTTCCTTAAAAAAATAAATTTCCGGAAAAGTTTCCGGTATGATTTCTGTAAAAAAAAAAATTTCCGGAAATTTTCTGGATGATTTCCGTCAATAAATAAAATTTCCGGAAATTTTCCGGATGATTAACGTAAAATAAAAATAAATTCCCAAAAGATTTCCGTACAAAAAAAAAAAATTTCCGAAAATTTTCCGGATGATTTCCGTAAAAAAATAAATTTCCGGAAGATTTCCGTAAAAAAAATATATTTCCGGAAGATTTCCGTAAAATAATAAATTTCCGGAAGATTTCTGTAATAACAAATAAATTTCCGGATGATTTCCTTAAAAAAATAAAATTTCCGGAAATTTTCTGGATGATTTCAGTCAATAAATAAATTTCCGGAAATTTTCCGGATGATTAACGTAAAATAAAAATAAATTTCCAAAAGATTTCCGTACAAAAAAAAAAAATTTCCGAAAAATTTTCCGGATGATTTTCCGTAAAAAAAATAAATTTCCGGAAGATTTCCGTAAAAAAAATATATTTCCGGAAGATTTCTGTAATAACAAATAAATTTCCGGATGATTTCCTTAAAAAAAATAAATTTCCGGAAATTTTCTGGATGATTTCCGTCAATAAATAAATTTCCGGAAATTTTCCGGATGATTAACGTAAAATAAAATAAATTTCCAAAAGATTTCCGTACAAAAAAAAAAATTCCGAAAATTTTTCCGGATGATTTCCGTAAAAAAATAAATTTCCGGAAGATTTCCGTAAAAAAAAATATATTTCCGGAAGATTTCCGTAAAATAATAAATTTCCGGAAGATTTCTGTAATAACAAATAAATTTCCGGATGATTTCCTTAAAAAAATAAATTTCCGGAAAGTTTCCGGATTGATTTCCGTACAAAAAAAAAATTTCCGGAAAATTTTCCGGATGATTTTCCTTAAAAAAATAAATTTCCGGAAAGTTTCCGGATGATTTTCTGGTAAAAAAAAAAATTTCCGGAAATTTTCTGGATGATTTCCGTCGAAAAAAAATAAATTTCCGGAAATTTTCCGGATGATTAACATAAAATAAAAATAAATTTCCAAAAGATTTCCGTTACATAAAAATAAATTTCCGGGAAATTTTCCGGATGATTGCCGTAAAAAAAATAAATTTCCGGGAAATTTTTTAGGATTGATGTCCTTAAAAAAATAAATTTCCGGAACGTTTCCGGATGATTTCCGTAAAATCAAATAAAATTTCGGGAAATTTTCTGGATGATTGCTGTAAAAAAATAAATTTCCGGAAATTTTCAGGATGATGTCCTTAAAAAATATAAATTTCCGGAACGTTTCCGGATGATTTCCGTAAAAATAATTAAATTTCGGGAAATTTTCTGGATGATTGCTGTAAAAAAAAAAATTTCCGGAAATTTTCAGGATGATGTCCTTAAAAAAATAAATTTCCGGAAACGTTTCCGGATGATTTCCGTAAAAAAATAAATTTCGGAAGATTTCCGTATAAAAAAATATATTTCCGGAAAGATTTCCGTAAAATAATAAATTTCCGGAAGATTTCTGTAATAACAAAATAAATTTTCCGGATGATTTCCTTAAAAAAATAAATTTCCGGAAATTTTTCTGGATGATTTCCGTCAATAAATAAATTTCCGGAAATTTTTCCGGATGATTAAACGTAAAATAAAAATAAATTTCCAAAAGATTTCCGTACAAAAAAAAAAAATTTCCGAAAAATTTTCCGGATGATTTCCGTAAAAAAATAAATTTCCGGAAGATTCCGTATAAAAAAAATATATTTCCGGAAGATTTCCGTAAAATAATAAATTTCCGGAAGATTTCTGTAATAACAAAATAAATTTCCGGATGATTTCCTTAAAAAAATAAATTTCCGGAAATTTTCTGGATGATTTCAGTCAATAAATAAATTTTCCGGAAATTTTCCGGATGATTAACGTAAAATAAAAATAAATTTCCAAAGATTTCCCGTACAAAAAAAAAAAATTTCCGAAAATTTTCCGGATGATTTCCGTAAAAAAATAAATTTCCGGAAGATTTCCGTAAAAAAAATATATTTCCGGAAGATTTCCGTAAAATAATAAATTTCCGGAAAGATTTCTGTAAAAACAAATAAATTTCCGGATGATTTCCTTAAAAAAATAAATTTCCGGAAATTTTCTGGATGATTTCAGTCAATAAATAAATTTCCGGAAATTTTCCGGATGATTAACGTAAAATAAAAATAAATTTCCAAAAGATTTCCGTACAAAAAAAAAAATTTCCGAAAATTTCCGGATGATTTCCGTAAAAAAATAAATTTCCGGAAGATTTCCGTAAAAAAATATATTTCCGGAAGATTTCTGTAATAACAAATAAATTTCCGGATTGATTTCCTTAAAAAAAATAAATTTCCGGAAATAATTTTTAGGATGATGATGTCCTTAAAAAAATAAATTTCCGGAAACGTTTCCGGATGATTTCCGTAAAAAAAATAAATTTCGGGAAATTTTCTGGTATGATTGCCGTAAAAAAATAAATTTCCGAAATTTTCAGGATGATTTACGTAAAAAAAAATAAATTTCCAAAAGATTTCCGTACAAAAAAAAAATTTCCGGAAATCTTCCGAAAGATTTCCGTAAAAAAAAAAATTTCCGGAAATTTTCCAGATGATTTACGTAAAAAAAAATAAATTTCAAAAGATTTCCGTACAAAAAAATAAAAATTTCCCGAAATTTTCCTGATGATTTCCTTTAAAAAATAAATTTCCGGAAATTTTCCGGATGATTAACGTAAAAAAAATAAATTTCCAAAAGATTTCCGTACAAAAAAATAAATTTCCGGAAATTTTCCGGATGATTGCCGTAAAAAAATAAATTTCCGGAAATTTTTAGGATAATGTCCTTAAAAAAATAAATTTCCGGAACGTTTCCGGATGATTTCCGTAAAAAAATAAATTTCGGGAAATTTTCTGGATGATTGCTGTAAAAAAATAAATTTCCGGAAATTTTCAGGATGATGTCCTTAAAAAAAAATAAATTTCCGGAAACGTTTCCGGATGATTTCCGTAAAAAAATAAATTTCGGGAAATTTTCTGGATGATTGCTGTAAAAAAAATAAATTTCCGGAAATTTTCAGGATGATGTCCTTAAAAAATAAATTTCCGGAACGTTTCCGGATGATTTCCGTAAAAAAATAAATTTCCGGAAGATTTCCGTAAAAAAAATATATTTCCGGAAGATTTCCGTAAAAATAATAAATTTCCGGAAGATTTCTGTAATAACAAATAAATTTCCGGATGATTTCCTTAAAAAAATAAATTTCCGGAAATTTTCTGGATGATTTCCGTCAGTAAATAAATTTCCGGAAATTTTCCGGATGATTAACGTAAAATAAAAATAAATTTCCAAAAGATTTCCGTACAAAAAAAAAATTTCCGAAAATTTACCGGATGATTTCCGTAATAAAAAAATAAATTTCCGGAAGATTTCCGTAAAAAAAAATATATTTCCGGAAGATTTCCCGTAAAATAATAAATTTCCGGAAGATTTCTGTAATAATCAAATAAATTTTCCGGATGATTTCCTTAAAAAAATAAATTTCCGGAAATTTTCTGGATGATTTCAGATCAATAAATAAATTTCCGGAAATTTTCCGGATGATTAAACGTAAAATAAAAATAAATTTCCAAAAGATTTCCGTACAAAAAAAAAAATTTCGAAAATTTTCCGGATGATTTCCGTAAAAAAATAAATTTTCCGGAAGATTTTTCCGTAAAAAAAAATATATTTCCGGAAGATTTCCCGTAAAATAATGAAATATAATTTCCGGAAGATTTCTGATAAAAACAAATAAATTTCCGGATGATTTCCCTTAAAAAAAATAAATTTCCGGAAATTTTCTGGATGATTTCAGTCAATAAATACAATTTCCGGAAATTTTCCGGATGATTAACGTAAAATAAACAAATAAATTTACCCCAAAAGATTTCCGTACAAAAAAAAAAAAAATTTCCGAAAATTTGTTCCGGATGATTATCCGTAAAAAAAATAAATATTTCCGGAAGATTTCCGTAAAAAAAAAAATATATCTCCGGAAGATTTCTGTAATAACAAATAAATTTTCCGGATGATGATTTCCTTAAAAAAAATAAATTTCCGGAAATTTTTTAGGATGATGTCCTTAAAAAAATAAATTTCCGGAAAACGTTTACCGGATGATTTCCGTAAAAAATAAATTTTCCGGGAAATTTTCTGGATGATTGCCGTAAAAAAATAAAATTTCCGGAAATTTGTCAGGATGATTTATACGTAAAAAAAAATAAATTTTCAAAAGATTTCCGTAGCAAAAAAAAAATTATCCGTGAAATCTTCCGAAAGATTTCCGTAAAAAAAAAAATTTCCGGTAAATTTTTCCAGAATGAATTTATCGTAAAAAAAAATAAATTTCCAAAAGTGATTTCCGTACAAAAAAATAAATT
The DNA here is from genome assembly GCA_032873175.1 of Leptopilina drosophilae. Classification (NCBI taxonomy): domain Eukaryota; kingdom Metazoa; phylum Arthropoda; class Insecta; order Hymenoptera; family Figitidae; genus Leptopilina; species Leptopilina drosophilae. Next base: position 41,612 of record JAVJHS010000088.1, on the reverse strand, counting down.
TCCCGAAAATTTTCCTGATGATTTTCGTCCAAAAAATAAAGTTTTCCGGGAAATTTTCCGGATGATTTAACGTAAAAAAATAATACTTTTCCAAAAGAATTTCCGATACAAGAAAAAATATAATTTCCCGGAAATTTTTCCGGATTATTTGCCCGTAAAAAAATAAATTTTCCGAAAATTTATTCCGGATGATTTCCGTAAAAAAAAAAAAATTTTGCCGAATTTTTCCGAGATGATTTCCGTAAAAAAAATAAATTACCGGAAATTTTTTGTCGGATGATTCATCCACGTAAAAAAAAATAAATTTCCAAAAGATTTTCCGTTAAAACAAAAAAAATTCCTCCGAAAATTTTCCGGATGATTTCCTCCGTAAAAAAAATAAAACTTTTCCGGAAGATTTCCGTAAAAAAAATATATTTCCGGAAGATTTCCGTAAAAATCTCTCATTCTCAAAATTTGCCGGAAATCTTCCGAAAGATTTACACTATCCGTCTAGACTCAAAAATAATTTTCTGGATGATTTCCGTAAAAAAAATATAATTCTTCTGGGATGATTTCCGTAAAAAAATTCATTTTCTGGATGATTTCCGTAAAATAATAAATTTCCGAAAAAAATTTCTGTAAAAACAAATAAAAATTTCTGTGATGATTTCCGTAAAAAAAAAAAATTTCCATGGAAATTTTTCTAGGGATGATTTCCTTTAAAAAAAAATAAATTTCAAGAAGATTTCCGTAAAAAAAAAATTTACCGGAAATTTTCAGGATGATGTCCCTAAAAAAAATAAATTTCCGGAACGTTTTCCCTCCGAGCGATGATCTTCCGTAAAAAAATATAATTTCGGGAAATTTTCTGGATGATTACCGTCAAAAAAATTAATTTCCGGAAATTTTCCTCCCTGGATCCAATAAACATAAAAAAAAAAATAACACTGACGCGCGAGCGAAGAGAGTTCCGTACAAAAAAAAAATTTCCCGAAAATTTCCGGATGATTTCCTTAAAAAAAATAAAAAATTTTCCTTCCGTAAAGTTTCCGGAATGATTTTCTGTAAAAAAAAAAATTTCCGGAAATTTTTCTGGATGATTTCCGTCAATAAATAAAATTTCGAGGAATTTTCCGGATGATTAAACGTAAAATAAAAATAAATTTCCAAAAGATTTACGTACAAAAAAAAAAAATTTCCGAAAATTTTTCCGATGATTTCCGTTAAAAAAAATAAATTCCGGAGAAATTCCGAAAAAAAAAATAAATATCCGGAAGATATCCGTATAAATATAATAAATTTCCGAGGAAGATTTACTGTAATAACCAAATAAATTTCCGGATGATTTCCTTAAAAAAATAAATTTCCATGGAAATTTTCTGGATTATTCTCAGTCAATAAATAAAATTTCGCGGAAATTTTTCTCGGATGATTAACGTAAAAATAAATGAAATTTATCCAAAAAAGATTTCCGTACAAAAAAAAAAAAAAATTTCACCTGAAAATTTTTCCGGATTATTTCCGTAAAAAAAATAAATTTGCCGGAAGATTTTCCGTAAAAAAAAATATATTTCCGGAAGATTTCTGTAAAAACAAATAAATTTCCGGATGAATTTCCTTTAAAAAAATAAATTTCCGGAAATTTTCTTGGATGATTTCCGTCAATAAATAAATTTTCCGGAAATTTTCCGGATGATTTAACGTAAAATAAAAATTAATTTACCAAAAGGGATTTCCGTACAAAAAAAAAAAAAATTTTTCCGAAAATTTTCCGGATGATTTCCGTTAAAAAATAAATTCCCGGAAGATTTCCGTATAAAAAAAATATATTTCCGGAAGATTTCCGTTAAAATAATAAATTTCCGGAAGAAATTTCAGTAATAACAAAATAAATATCCGGATGATTTCCTTAAAAAAAAAATAATTTTCCGGAAAGTTTCCGGATGATGTTCCGTACAAAAAAAAAAATTTTCCGGGGAAATTTTTCCGGATGCATTTCCTTAAAAAAAATAAATTTCCTGAAAGTTTCCGGATGGATTTCTTGTAAAAAAAAAAATTTCCGGAAATATTCAGGATGATTTCCGTCAAAAAATAAATTTCCGGAAATTTTTCCGGATGATTAACAATAAAATAAAAATAAAATTCCAAAAGATTTCCGTACATAAAAATGAAATTTTCCGGAAATTTTCCGGATGATTGCCGTAAAAAAAAAAATAGAATTTCCGGAAATTTTTAGGATGATTTGTCCATAAAAAAATAAATTTTTTTTTTTTTTCCGGAACGTTTCCGGATGATTTCCGTAAAAAAAAAATAAATTTCGTGAAATTTTCTGGATGATTGCTGTAAAAAAATAAATTTTCCGGAAAATTTTCAGGATGATGGTCCTTAAAAAAAATAAATTTCCCGTAACGTTTCCGGATTGAATTCCGTAAAAAAAAATAAATTTTCCGGAAGATTTCCGTAAAAAAAAATAAATTTCCTGGAAGATTCTCCGTAAAATAATAAATTTCCGGAAAGATTTCTGTAATAACAAATAAATTTCCGGATGGATTATCCTTAAAAAAATAAATTTCATTCCCGGAAAGTATCCGTGATGATTACCGTACAAAAAAAGAAATTCCGTAAAGTTTCCGGATGATTTTACCGTAAAAAAATAAATTTCCGGAAGATTATTCTGGATGATTTCCGTCAAAAAATGAAATTTCCGAAATTTTTCCGTAATGCTTTCAGTAAAAAAATAAACATTTCTGGATATTTTCCGGATGTATTTTCCGTAATAAAAATAAATTTCCTGTAGATATATCTGTAAAAACAAAAAATTTCCGAAATAATTTACGTAAACAAGAAAAAATTTTCCTTGATGATTTCCAGTAAATAAAAAAATTACCCTGAAATTTTTCAGGAAGATTACCAGTAAAAAAAAAAATTTTCCGGGAAAGTTTACGGAAATTTCAGTCTTCAAAAATAATATAAGCGTGAAATTTTTCCGGAAGATTTTCCGTAAAATAAAAAATTACCAGAAAATTTGTCCGGAAAATTTAACCGTAAAATAAATTAATTTTCCGGAAAGTTTTCGGAAGATTTCCGTAAAAAAAAATAAATTACCGTATAAATTTTATGGAAGAATTCCGTAAAAAAATAAATTTCCGGAAGATTTCCGTAAAAAAAAATATATTTTCCGGAAGATTACCGTAAAAAAAATAAATATCCGGAAAGTATTCCTGGAAGATGATTTCCGTATAAAAATAAATTAACAGAAATTTTCCTGAAGATTTTTCCGTAAAACTAAAAAATTATCCATGAAATTTTCCGGAAAAAATTTCCGTAAAATAAATAAATTTCTCCGAATAGATTTCTGTAAAAACAAATAAATTTTTTCCCCCCTTTTTTTTATTTTTTTTTTTTTTTTTTTTTTTTTTTTCCCCCCCCCCCACCCCCCCCCCCCCCCCCCCCCGACATATTTTTCGGAAGATTTCCGTAAAAGAAATTAATTTTTCTGGATGTTTTCCGTAAAAAAATTATTTTCCTCTGAAATGATTACCCGGAAATAAAAAATTAAAGTCCTGAAAGATTTCCTGTAAAAAACAAATAAATTTTCCAAAAGATTTCAGTACATAAAAAATAAAATTTCCGGGAAATATTGCCGGATGATTTGCACGTAAAAAAAATTTAATTTCCGGAAATTTTTCCAGATGATTTTCCGTAAAAAAAAAATAAATTCCTCCGGAAATTTACAGGATAAATTCCGTTCAAAAAATAAATTTCCGGAAATTTTCCGGATGATTAATAACGTAAAAAAAAAATAAATTTCCAAATAGATTTTCCGTACAAAAAAATAAATTTTCCGGAACTATTCCGGATGATTGCTCGTAAAAAAATAAATTTTCCAAAAATTTTCCGGATTATTTCCGTAAAAAAAATAATCATTTCCGGAAGATTTCCGTAAAAAAAATATATTTCCGGAAGATTTTCTGTAATAACAAATAAAATTTCTTCGGGATGTTTTCTTTAAAAAAAATTAATTTCCGGAAATTTTCTGGATGGATTTTCCGTCAATAAATAAATTTTTCCGGAAATTTTCCGGAAGATTAAACCGTAAAATAAAAATAAATTTCCAATAGATTTCCGTACAAAAAAAAAAATTTCCGAAAATTTTACCGGATGAATTCCGTAAAAAAATAAATTTACCGAAGATTTCCGTAAAAAAAATATATTTCCGGAAGATTTTCCGTAAATAATAATATATCCTTCCGGAAGATCTTCGTAATAACAAAATATAAATATCCGGATGATTTCCTTCCATTTAAAAAATAAATTTTTCCGCGAAAGTTTCCGGATGATTTCCGTACACAAAAAAAAATTTCCGGAAATTTTCCGGATGATTTTCCTTAAAAAAATTAAATTTCCGGAAAGTTTCCGGATGAATTCTGTAAAAAAAAAAAATTTCCAGGAAAATTTTCTGGATGATTTCCGTCAAAACAATAAATTTCCCGGAAAATTATCCGGGATGATTAACATAAAATTAAAAATAAATTTCCAAAAGATTTCCGTAAATAAAAATAAATATTTCCGGAAATTTTTCCGGATGATTGCCGTAAAAAAATAAATTTCCCCGGTAAATTATTAGTATGATTTCCTTACGAAAAAAAAATTCCGGAACGTTTCCGGAAGATTTCCGTTAAAAAAATAAATTCGGGGAAATTTTACCTGGGATGAATGGCTGTAAAAAAAGTAAATTTTCCGGAAATTTTATCCAGGATGATGTCCTTAAAAAAATAAATTTCCGGAACGTTTCCGGATGATTTCCGTAAAAAAAAAAAATTTGTTGAATTATTCCGGATGAATTCCGTAAAAAAATAAAATTACCCGAAATTTTGCGGATGAATTTACGTAAAAAAATTAAATTTTCCAAAAGATCTCTTCCGTACAAAAAAAAATTCTCCTCGAAAATTTTCCGGATGATTTCCGTAAAAAAATAATAACTATTCCGGAAGAATTCCCGATTAAAAAAAATATATTTCCGGAAGGATTTCCCGTAAAAATAATAAATTTCCGGAAATCTTTCCGAAAGATTTCCGTAAAAAAATAATTTTCTGGATGATTTCCGTAAAAAAATAATTTTTCTGGATGATTTACCGTAAAAAAATTATTTTCTGGATGATTTCCGTAAATTAATAATAAAATTTCCGAAAGATTTCTGTAAAAACAAGATAAAATTTCTGGATGATTTCCGTAAAAAAAAATTTTCCGAAAATTATCAGGAAGATTTCCTTTAAAAAAAAATAAATTACCAAAAGATTTCCGTTAAAAAAAAAAATTTTTCCGGAAATTTTCAGGATGATTTGTCCTTAAAAAAAAAATAAATTTTCCGGAAACGTTTCCTCCGGGTATGATTTCCGTTAAATAAAATAAATTTCGTGAATAATTTTCTGGATGATGTTCTCCGTTCAAAAAATTAATTTCCGGAAATTTTTCCGGATGATTAACAAAAAAAAAAATAAAATTTCCAAAAGATTTCCGTACAAAAAAAAAAATTTCCGGAAAGTTTTCCCGCGGATGATTTCCTTAAAAAAATAAATTTGCCGGAAAGTTTCCGGATGATTTCTGTAAAAAATAAAAAAAAATTTCCGGAAATTTGGCTGGAATGATTTCCGTCAATAAATAAATTTTTTTTCCCGAAAATTTACCGGATAACGACTTAAACGTAAAAATAAAAATAAAATTCCAAAAAGTATTTCCGTACAGAAAAAAACACAAATGTACCAAATAATTTTCCGGATGATTTCCGTTAAAAAAATAACTTTCCGGAAGATTTCCGTAAAAAAATAATATAATTTTCCGGAATAATTCCGTAAAATAATAAATTTCCGGAAGATTTCTGTAAATTAACAAATAAATATGATCCCATCCTCTCTGGATGAGTTATTCCTTAAAATAAGATAAATGTTCCGGGAAAGTTTTCCGGATGGATTTACCGAAGAAAAATAAATTTCCGTCGGGTGAAATTAACCAGTATGATGGTACCGTCAGCGGGCAGCGGCGCGCAGCAGGAAATTTCCGGTTAGGAGGGCAATTTCCGAATGCATTCCATTAAAAAAATTAATATTTCTGGATATTTTCCGTGGATGATCTCCGGTAATAACATTAAAATTTCCTGTAGATTTACTGTATAAACAAAAAAATTTCCGAAGATTAACGTAATAGTAAAAAATTTCTGATGTATTTCCGTATATATAAAAATTACCAGAATTTTTTTTTCGGAAGATTGTCCGTTAAAAAAAAAATTTCCGGAAAGTTTAACGGATACGATATTCTGTTTCAACAAATAAATTAACCGAAATTTTCCGGAAGATATCCGTTAAATAAAAAAATTACCAGAAAATTTTCCGGAAAAATTACCTGTAAAAAAAAATTAATTTCCGGAAAGTATTCGGAAGATTTCCGTAAAAAAATAAAATACCTAAAATTTATATGAATATTTCCGTAAAAAAAAATAAATTTCTCGGAAGATTACCCTGTAAAAAAAAAATATATTTCCAGAAGATTTCCGTAAAAAAATGAAATTTCCGGAAAGTTTCCGGTAAGATTTCCGAATCAAAAATAAATTAAACAGAAATTTTTCCGGAAGATTTCCGTAAATAAAAAAAATTAACCAGAAAATTTCCAGGAAAATTTCCGTAAAATAATAAAATTTCCGAAAGATTTCTTTAAAAAACAAATAAAATTTCCGGAATATATCCCGTAAAAGAAAATAATTTTTCTGGATAATTTCCGTAAAAAAAAATTATTATCTGAATGAATTACTTGAAATTAATCAATTTCCGAAAAGATTTCTTTCTGTAAAAACAATATAAATTTCCAATAAGATTACAGTAGCAACAAAATAAATTTCCTCCTACCGGAACAATTTACCGGATGAATGCCGTAAAAAAATTAAATTTCCGGTAAATTTTCCAGATGATTTCCGTAATAAAAAATAAATTTCCGGAATTTTTTCTGGATGAATTCCGTCAAAAAAATTAAATTTCCGGAAATTTTTCCGGATGATTAAAACGTAAAAACAAATAAAGATTCCCAAAAGATTTCCGTGTACAAAAAAATACATTTTCCTTTCCGGAAATTTTCCGGATGATGTGCCGTAAAAAAATTAAATTTCCGTAAAATTTTTCCTTCCGGATGTTTTCCGTAAAAAAAAAATAAATTTGCCGAATTTTTTCCGGATGATTTCCGTAAAAAAATAAATTACCCTACTGGAATATTTTTTTTTTTTTGGGGGGGGGGGCTGGATGAATTACGTAAAAAAAAAAATAAAATTTCCAAAAGCTTTCCGTACAAAAAAAAAAATTTTTTTCATTTTTCCGAAAAAATTTTCCGGATGATTTCCGTAAAAAAAAATAAACTTCCGGGAAGATTTCCGTAAAAAAAAATATGTTTCCGCAAGATTTCCGTAAAAATAATAAAATTTCCTCGGAAATCTATCCGTAAAGATTTCCGTAAAAAAATAATTTACTGGATGATTTCCCGTAAAAAAAACAATTTTCTTCTGGATGATTTCCGTAAAAAAATTATTTTCTTTCTGGATGATTTTCCGTTAAACTAATAAATTTCCGAAAGATTTCTTTTCTGTAAAAACAAATAAATCTTCTGGATGATTTCCGTACAAAAAAAAAAAAAATTTCCGGAAATTTCCAGGATGATTTCCTTTAAAAAAAATACATTTCCAAAAGATTTCCGTAAAAAAAAAAAAAATTTCCGGAAATTTTCAGGATTATTTCCTTAAAAAAAAATAAATTTTCCTGTGAACGTTTCCGGATGATTTCCGTAAAAAAAATAAAATTCGGGAAAAATTTACCTGGATGATTTCGAGTCAAAAACTTATTTCCGGAAAATCTTTTCCGGAAGATAAACATAAAAAAAAAACTAAATTTCCAAAAGATTTCCGTACAAAAAAAAAAATTTCCCTCCGAAAATTTTTCCCAGGATTTATTTTCCTAAAAAAAATACATTTCCGGAAAGTTTCCCGGATGATTACTGTAAAAAAAAAAATTTTTTTTTTTTCCCCTCTGGAGAATTTTGCCTTGGAAAATGATTATCCTCCGCGGCAATAAAATAAATTATCCGTCTGTGAAATTTTCCGGATGAATTAACATACGTAAAATAAAAATAAATTTCCAAAAGATTTCCCGTACAAAAAAAAAAAAAATTTGCACCGAAAAATATTCCGTATGATTATCCGTAAAAAAAAATAAATTGCCGGAAGATTTCCGTAACGGAAAAAATATATATCCGTAAAGATTTTCCGTAAAATTAAAATAATTCCCGTGAAGATTTCTGTGATATAACGAAAGTAAATTTCTTCCCCGGAAGAATTCCTTAAAAAAAAAAATAAATTCCGGAATTAGTTTCCGGATGATTTTCCGTAAAAAAAATAAAGAAAATAAATTTTCCGGAAATTTTCTGGATGATTTCCGTCAAAAAAATAAATTTCTCCGTAAATTTTCGCGGATGATAACCTATAAAATAAAAATAAATTTCCCAAAATGATTACCGTACATAAAAATAAATTTTCCGGAAATTTTCCCGGATGAAAGCCGTAAAAAAAAAAAAATTTCCGGAAATTTGTAGGATGAGATGTCCCTTAAAAAATATAAATATCCGGAACGATTCTCTTTCCGGGAGATTTTCCGTAAAAAAATAAATTTTCGGGACAATTTTCAGGATGATTTCTGGGGGAGGGGCGGGGGGCGTCAAAAAAATTAATTTCCGGAATTTTTCCTTCATTCCGATGAATAATCATAAAAAAAAAAATAAATTTCCCAAAAGATTATCCGTACAAAAAAAAAAATTTCCGGAAATTTTCCGGATGATTGTCCCATAAAAAAATAAATTTTTCCGGAAAGTTTCCGGATGATTTCTGTAAAAAAAAAAAATTATTTGGCGGCTGGAAATTTTCTGGATGATTTCCGTCAATATTATATTTCCGGAAATTTTCCGGATTGAGTAACGTAAAATAAAAATAAAATTTCCAAAAGATTTCCGTACAAAAAAAAAATTTCCGAAAATTTTCCGGATGATTTCCGTAAAAAAATAAAATTCCGGAAGATTTCCGTAAAAAAATATATTTATCCGGAAGATTTCCGTAAAATAATAAATTTCCGGAAGATTTCTGTAATAACAAATAAAATTTCCGGATGATTTCTTAAAAAAATAAAATTTCCGGAAATTTTCTGGATGATTTCCGTCAATAATTAAATTTCCGGAAATTTTCCGGATGTATTAACGTAAAATAAAAATAAATTTCCAAAAGATTTCCGTACAAAATAAACAAAATTTCCGAAAATTTTTTTTCCGGATGATTTCCGTTAAAAAAATTAATTTTCCGGAAGATTTCCGTAAAAAAAGATATTTCGTGAAAGGATTTACGTCAAAAATTAAATTTCCGGAAATTTTTTCGGATGATTAACATAAAATAAAATAACATTTCCAAAAGATTTCCGTACATAAAAATAAATTTTCCGAACTTTCCGGATGATTGCCGTAAAAAAATAAATTTCCGGGGAAACTTTATTTTTCATGTACGGAAATCTTTTGGAAAATTTATTTTTTTATTATTGTGTTAATTATCCGGGAAAAATTTCCTCGGAAATTTATTTTTTGACGGAAATCTTTCTTTTCGGTGAAACTATATTTTTTTTTAACGGAAATCTTCCCGGGAAATTTATTATTTTTTTTTTAATACTAAATAAATTATTAAAATTTTATTAAATATTTTAAATTATTTTTAACAATAACCGGAAATCATTTTTCCGGAAAAATTTTCGGAAATTTTTTTTTTCCGTACGGAATAATCTTTTCGGAAATTTATTTTTAATTTTACGTTAAATCATCAGTCCGGAAAAATTTCCGGAAAATTTTATTTATATTGACTCGGAATATCATTCCAAGAAAATTCGTCCGGAGGGAAAATTTATTTTTTTTAAGGAAATCCATTCCGGAAAGAAGGAAAATTTTATTTGTTATTTACAGAAATTCTTCCGGAAAATTTATGTATTTTACGGAAATCTTCCGGAAATATATTTTTTTTACGGAAGATCTTCCGGAAATTTATTTTTTGACCGGAAATCATCCGGAAAATTTTCGGGAAATTTTTTTTTTTGTATAACGGAAAATCTTTTGTGAAATTTATTTTTATTTTACGTTATTCATCCGGAAAATTTCCCGGAAATTTTATTTATTGAGACGGAAAATCATCCAGAAAATTTTGTTCCCGGAAAAAAAATTATTTTTTTTTACATTTTTTATTATATACGGAAATCCATCCGGAAACGTTCCCGGAAATTTAATTTTTTTTTTAAAGGACAATCCATCCGGAAAAATTTCTTACCCGGAAAATTTTTTATTTGTACGGAAATCTTTTGGAAATTTATTTTAAATTTTTACGGTTAATCATCCCGGAAAAAATTTCCGGAAATTTAATTTTTATGTAGTAAACGGAAAAATCATCCTGGAAAATTTCCCGAAAATTTATTTTATTTACGGGAAATCATCCGGTGAAACGTTCCGCGAAACTTGTATTTTTTTAAGGACATTCATCCTAAAAATTTCCGGAAATTTATTTTTTTTATTTTTAAACGGCACATTCATCCATTTTCCGGAAAATTTCCTGGAAATCTTATTTTTTTGCTGACGAAAAATCTTTTTGGAAATGTTATTTTTATTATTATGTTTTAATCATCCGGAAAATTTCGGAGGGGAAATTTAATTTTTTTGACGGAAATCATCCAGAAAATCTTCCGGAAAATTTATATTATTTTTTTCTACGGAAACTCATCCGGAAACTTTCGGAAATTTATTTTTTTTTAAGGAAAATCATCCGGAAATTTATTTGTTATTACAGAAAATCTTCCGGAAAATTTATTAAATTTTACGGAAAATCTTTCCGGGAAAATTATATTTTTTTTTTTACGGACTTCTTCCGGAAATTTATTTTTTTTACGGAAATCATCCGGAAAATTTTCGGAATTTTTTTTTTTTGTAAAACGGAAATCCTTTTGGAAATTTTAATTTTTATTTTACGTTAATCATCATCCGGGAAAATTTTCCGGAAAAAATTTATTTTATTGACGGAAATCATCCCAGCAAAATTTCCGGAAATTTTTTTTTGTTTTTTTTACAGAAATCATATCCCATCGATTTCATTTTCCGGAAACTTTCCGGAAATTATAATTTATTTTATTTAAGGAAACTCATTCCGGAAAATTTCCGTTGAAATTTTTTTTATTTGTACGGAAATCTTTCTGGAAATTTATTTTTTTTTTTATGGTTAAAATTCATCCGGAAAATTTTTCGGCGGAAATTAATTTTTGGACAGGAAATCACATCCAGGAAAATTTTGTTTCCTCGAAGAAATTTATTTTTTTTTAAATTTTTTATTAAAACGGAAATCAATCCGGAAATCGTTCCGGAAAATTTATTTTTTTGAAAAGGACATCATCCTGAAAACAATTTTCCGGAAAATTTTTTTTTTTACGGAAATTCTTTTGGAAAATTGTAATTTTCTTTTTAAAGGAAATCACATCCTGAAAATTTCCGGAAATTTTTTTTTTTACGGAAAATCATCCAGAAATTTTATTATTTTGTTCTTTTTTACAGAAATCTGTTCTTTCGGAAATTTATTATTTACGGGAAATCTCCCACTCCAGAAAATAATTAAATTTTTTTTTTACGGGAAATTCACATTGCCAGAAAATTATTTTTTTACGGAAATCATCCAGAAAAAATTATTTTTTTACGGAAATCTTTCGGAAGATTTCCGGAAATTTATATTTTTACGGAAATCTTCCGGAAACATATTTTTTTTTACGGAAATCTCTCCGGAAGTTTATTTTTTTACGGAAATCATCCGGAAAATTTTCGGAAATTTTTTTTTGATTGTACGGAAATCTTTTGGAAATTTATTTTTTTTTACGTAAATCATCCGCAAAATTTCCGGTAATTTATTTTTATTTTTTACGGAAATCATCCGGATAAAAAAATTCGGCAAATTTTTTTTTTTTACGGAAATCATCCGGAAAATTTTTCGGAAATTTTATTTTTTTAACGGCAATCATCCGGAAAATTTTCCGGAAATTTATTTTTTTTTACGGAATAATCTTTTTGGAAAATTTATTTTTTTTTACGTTAATCATCCGGAAAATTTCCGGAAATTTATTTTTTGACGGAAATCATCGCAGAAAATTTCCGGAAATTTTATTTTTTTACGGAAATCATCTGGAAAAATTTCCGGATAATTAATTTTTTTACGGCAATCATCCGGAAAATTTCCGGAAATTTATTTTTTTGTACTGAAATCTTTTGGAAATTTATTTGTTTTTACAGAAATCTTTCGGAAATTTATTATTTTCCGGAAATCATTCAGAAATAATTTTTTTTACGGAAATCATCCAGAAAATTATTTCTTTTACGGAAATCTTCCGGAAATTTATTTGTTTTTACAGAAATCTTTCGGAAAATTTATTATTTTACGGAAATTTCCGGAAAATTTCTGGTAATTTTTTATTTACGGAAATCTTCCGGAAAATTTTCTGTTAATTTATTTTTATAATATGTACGGAAATCTTCCGGGAAACTTTCCGGAAATTTATTTTTTTACGGAAATCTTCCGGAAATATATTTTTTTTACGGAAATCTTCCGGAAATTTATTTTTTTACGGAAATCTTCCATAAAATTTTCTGGTAATAATTTATTTTTTTACGGAAATCTTCCGAAAACTTTCCGGAAATTAATTTTTTTTACGGTAATTTTCCGGAAAAATTTCTGGTAATTTTTTATTTACGGAAATCTTCCGGAAAATTTCTGTTAATTTATTTTTGAACAGAAATCTTCCGTAAACTTTCCGGAAATTTTTTTTTTTTACGGAAATCTTCCGAAAAATTTCAGGTAATTTTTTATTTACGGAAATCAATCAAGAAAATTTTTTCTTTTACGTAAATCTTTCGGAAATTTTTTGTTTTTACAGAAATCTACAGGAAATTTATTTTATTACGGAAATCATCCGGAAAATATCCAGAAATTTATTTTTTTTAGTTACTGAAAGACATTCGGAAAATTTCCGGAATTTATTTTTTTGACGGAAATTCATCCAGAAAAATTTCCGGAATTTTATTTTTTTCGTACGGAAATCATCCGGACACTTTTTTAGGAAAGCTTTCCGGAAATTTATTTTTTAAGGAAATCATCCGGAAATTTATTTGTTATTACAGAAATCTTCCGGAAATTTATTATTTTACCGGAAATCTTCCCGGAAAATATATTTTTTTTACGGAAATCTTCCGGAAATTTATTTTTTTACGGAAATCATCCGGAAAAATTTTGGAAATTTTTTTTTTTTGTACGGAAATCTTTTGGAAATTTATTTTTATTTTACCGGTTAATCATCCGGAAAATTTCCGGAAATTTATTTATTGACGGAAATTCATTCCAGCAAATTTCCGGAAATTTTATTTTTTTACAGAAAATCATCCGGAAAATATCACGGAAACTTTCCGGAAATTTATTTTTTTAAGGAAATCATCCGGAAAAATTTCGGAAATTTTTTTTTTGTACGGAAAATCTTTTGGAAATTTATTTTTTTTTATGGTTAATCATCCGGAAAATTTCCGGAAATTAATTTTTTGACGGAAATCATCCAGAAAATTTCCCGAAATTTATTTTTTTACGGAAATCATCCGGAAAACGTTCCGGAAATTTATTTTTTTTAAATACGGGACATCAATCCTTGGAAAATTTCCGGAAATTTTTTTTTTTTGTACGGAAATCTTTTGGAAATTTATTTTTTTTAAAGAAAATCATCCTGAAAATTTCCGGAAATTTTTTTTTTTACGGAAATCATCCAGAAAATGAAATTATTTGTTTTTACAGAAATCTTTCGGATAATTTATTATTTTACGGAAATCATCCAGAAAATTAATTTTTTTAATACGGAAATCATCCAGAAAATTATTTTTTTACGGAATTCATCCAGAAAATTATTTTTTTACGGAAATCTTTCGGAAGATTTCCGGAAATTTATATTTTTAACGGAAATCTTCTCTCCGGAAATATATTTTTTTTTACGGAAAATCTTCCGGAAGTTTATTTTTTTACGGAAATCATCCGGAAAATTTTCGGAAATTTTTTTTTTTTTGTACGGAAATCTTTTGGAAATTTATTTTTTTTTACGTAAATCATCCGCAAAATTTCCGTAAATTTTATTTTTTTACGGAAATCATCCGGAAAAATTCAACAAATTTTTTTTTTTTACGGAAATCATCCGGAACGTTCCGGAAATTTATTTTTTTACGGGACATCATCCTGAAAATTTCCGGAAATTTATTATTTGTAGAGGAAATTTTATTTTTTTTACAATGTTTTCCAGAAATTTCCCGAAATTTATTTTTTTACGGAAATCATCCGGAAAACGTTCCGGAAATTTATTTTTTTAAGGACATCATCCTAAAAATTTCCGGAAATTTATTTTTTTACCGGCCAATCCGGAAATCTTTCCGGAAATTTATTTTTTTTTTACGGAAATCTAATATATTTTTATTTTTATGTTAATCATCCGGAAAATTTCCGGAAATTTATTTATTTTTTGACGGAAATCATCCAGAAAATTTCCGGAAATTTTTTTTTTTACAGAAATCATCCGGAAACTTTCCGGAAATTTATTTTTTTAATTTAGAGGAAATCATCCGGGAAAATTTCCGGAAATTTTTTTTTTTGTACGGAAAATCATCCGGAAACTTTCCGGAAATTTATTTTTTTTAAGGAAAATCATCCGGAAATTATTTTGTTATTACAGAAATCTTCGGAAAATTTCCGGAAATTTATTATTTTTACGGAAAATCTTTGGAAATATATTTTTTTTTAACGGTAAATCTGAAAATCTTCCGGAAATTTATTTTTTTTACGGAAATCATTTCGGAAAATTTTCCGGAAATTTTTTTTTTTTGTACGGAAATCTTTTGGAAATTTATTTTTATTTACGTTAATCATCCGGAAAATTTCCTCCGGAAATTTATTTTTTTATTGACGGAAATCATCCAGAAAATTTCCGGAAATTTATTTTTTTAAAGAAAACATCCGGAAATTTATTTGTTATTACAGAAATCTTCCGGAAATATATTTTTTTTACGGAAATCTTCCGGAAATTTATTTTTTTACGGAAATCATCCGGGAAAATTTTTCGGAAATTTATTTTTTTACGGCAATCATCCGGAAAATTTCCGGAAATTTATTTTTTTTGTACGGAAATCTTTTGGAAATTTATTTTTTTTTACGTTAATCATCCGGAAAATTTCCGGAAATTTATTTTTTGACGGAAATCATCCAGAAAAATTTCCGGAAATTTATTTTTTTACGGAAATCATCTGGAAAATTTCCGGAAATTAATTTTTTTACGGCAATCATCCGGAAAAAATTTCCGGAAATTTATTTTTTTGTACTGAAATCTATAATACCGGAAATTTTTTTCCGGAAATTTATTTGTTTTACGGAAATCTTTTGGAAATTTATTTGTTTTTACAGAAATCTTTCGGGAAATTTATTTTTTTCCGGAAATCATTCAGAAATATATTTTTTTTAACGGAAATCATCCAGAAAATTTATTTCTTTTACGGAAAATCTTCCGGAAATTTATTTGTTTTTACAGAAATCTTTCGGAAATTTATTATTTTACGGAAATTTTCCGGAAAATTTCTGGTAAATTTTTTTATTTACGGAAATCATCCGGAAAATTTCTGTTAATTTATTTTTTATACGGAAATCTTCCGGAAACTTTCCGGAAATTTATTTTTTTTATTTAACGGAAATCTTCCGGAAATATATTTTTTTTACGGAAATCTTCCGGAAATTTATTTTTTTATACGGAAATCTTCCAATAAAAATTTCTGGTAATTTATTTTTTTACGGAAATCTTCCGAATAAACTTTCCGGAAATTAATTTTTTTACGGTAATTTTTTTTCCGGAAAAATTTCTGGTAATTTTTTATTTACGGAAATCTTCCGGAAAATTTCTGTTAATTTATTTTTGAACAGAAATCTTCCGTAAACTTTCGCGGAAATTTTTTTTTTACGGAAATCTTCCGAAAAATTTCAGGTAATTTTTTTATTTACGGAAATCATCAAGAAAATTTTTTCTTTTACGTAAATCTTTCGGAAATTTTTTTGTTTTTACAAGAAATCTACAGGGAAATTTATTTTATTACGGAAATCATCCGGAAAATATCCCAGAAATTTATTTTTTTACTGAAAGCATTCGGAAAATTTCCGGAAATTTATTTTTTGACGGAAATCATCCAGAAAATTTCCGGAAATTTATTTTTTTACGGAAATCATCCGGAAACGTTCCGGAAATTTTTTTTTTTGTACGGAAATCATCCGGAAACTTTCCGGAAATTTATTTTTTTAAGGAAATCATCCGGAAATTTATTTGTTATTTACAGAAATCTTCCGGAAATTTATTATTTAAAAATACCGGAAAAAATTTCTTCGGAAATATATTTTTTTTACGGAAATCTTCCGGGAAATTATTTTTTTACGGAAATCATCCGGAAACGTTCCGGAAATTTTATTTTTTTAAGGACATCATCCTGAAAATTTCCGGAAATTTATTTTTTTTTTTACAGCAAATCATCCAGAAAAATTTCCCGAAATTTATTTTTTTACGGAAATCATCCGGAAAACGTTCCGGAAATTTATTTTTTTAAGGACATCATCCTAAAAATTTTCCGGAAATTTATTTTTTTACGGCAATATCATCCCGGAAAATTTCCGGAAATTTATTTTTATGTACGGAAATCTTTTTGGAAATTTAATTTTATTTTTTATTTTATGTTAATCATCCGAAAATTTCCGGAAATTTATTTTTTGACGGAAATCATCCAGAAAATTTCCGGAAATTTTTTTTTTTACAGAAATCATCCGGAAACTTTCCGGAAATTTATTTTTTTTAAGGAAATCATCCGGGAAAATTTCCGGAAATTTTTTTTTTTTTGTACGGAAATCATCCGGAAACTTTTCCGGAAATTTATTTTTTTTAAGGAAATCATCCGGAAAATTTATTTGTTATTACAGAAATCTTTCGGAAATTTTATTATTTTACGGAAATCTTCCGGAAATATATTTTTTTTACGGAAATCTTCCGGAAATTTATTTTTTTTTTTACGGAAATCATCCGGAAAATTTTCCGAAATTTGGAAATTTTTTTTTTTTGTACGGAAATCTTTGGAAATTTATTTTTATTTTACGTTAATCATCCGGAAAATTTCCGGAAATTTATTTATTGAACGGAAATCATCCAGGAAAATTTCCCGGAAATTTATTTTTTTTAAGGAAATCATCCGGAAATTTTATTTGTTATTACAGAAAATCTTCCGGAAATATATTTTTTTTACGGAAATCTTCCGGGAAATTTATTTTTTTTAACGGAAATCATCCGGAAAAATTTTCGGAAATTTTTTTTTTTTTGTACGGAAATCTTTTGGAAATTTATTTTTTATTTTACGTTAATCATCCGGAAAATTTCCGGAAATTTATTTATTGACTGAAATCATCCAGAAAATTTCCGGAAATTTATTTTTTTTAAGGACAATCATCCGGAAATTTATTTGTTATTACAGAAATCTTCCGGAAATTTATTATTTTACGGAAATCTTCGGAAATAAATTATTTTTTTTTACGGAAATCTTCCGGAAATTTATTTTTTTACGGAAATCATCATCGGAAAATTTTCGGAAATTTTTTTTTTTTGTACGGAAATTCTTTTGGAAATTTTATTTTTATTTTACGTTAATCATCCGGAAAAATTTCCGGAAATTTATTTATTGACGGAAATCATCCAGAAAATTTCCGGAAATTTTTTTTTTTACAGAAATCATCCGGAAAACTTACCGGAAATTTATTTTTTTTAAGGAAATCATTCCGGAAAATTTCCGGAAATTTTTTTTTTGTACGGAAAATCTTTTGGAAATTTATTTTTTTTTTTATGTTAATCATCCGGAAAATTTCCGGAAATTTAATTTTTTGACGGAAATCATCCAGAAAATTTCCCGAAATTTATTTTTTTACGGAAATCATCCGGAAACGTTCCGGAAATTTATTTTTTTAAGGACAAACACATCCTGAAAATTTCCTGAATTTTTTTTTTACGGAAATCTTTTGGAAATTTATTTTTTTTAAAGGAAATCATCCTGAAAATTTCCGGAAATTTTTTTTTTACGGAAATAATCCAGAAATTTATTTGTTTTTACAGAAATTTTTCGGAAATTTATTATTTTAAGGAAAATCATCCAGAAAATAATTTTTTTACGGAAATCATCCAGAAAATTATTTTTTTTACGGAAATCATCCAGAAAATTATTTTTTTACGGAAATCTTTCGGAAGATTTCCGGAAATTTATATTTTTACGGAAAATCTTTCCGGAAATATATTTTTTTTACGGAAATCTTCCGGAAGTTTATTTTTTTTACGGAAATCATCCGTGAAAATTTTCGGAAATTTTTTTTTTGTACGGAAATCTTTTGGAAATTTATTTTTTTTTACGTAAATCATCCGCAAAATTTCCGGTAATTTATTTTTTTACGGAAATCATCCGGAAAAATTCGGCAAATTTTTTTTTTTACGGAAATCATCCGGAAAATTTTCGGAAATTTATTTTTTTACGGCAATCATTCCGGAAAATTTCCGGAAATTTATTTTTTTGTACGGAAATCTTTTGGAAATTTATTTTTTTTTACGTTAATCATCCGGAAAATTTCCGGAAATTTATTTTTTGACGAAAATCATCAGGAAAATTTCGGGAAATTTATTTTTTTGTACGGAAATCTTTTGGAAATTTATTTTTTTATACGTAAATCATCTGGAAAATTTTCCGGAAATTTTTTTTTTTTACGGAAATCTTTCGGAAGATTTCCGGAAATTTTTTTTTTGTACGGAAATCTTTTGGAAATTTATTTGTTTTTACGTAAATCATCCTGAAAATTTCCGGGAAATTTATTTTTTTACGGCAATCATCCAGAAAATTTCCCGAAATTTATTTTTTTACGGAAATCATCCGGAAAACGTTCCGGAAATTTATTTTTTTTAAGGACATCATCCTAAAAAATTTCCGGAAATTTATTTTTTTAAGGAATTCATCCGGAAATTTATTTGTTATTACAGAAATCTTCCGGAAATATATTTTTTTTACGGAAATCTTCCGGAAATTTATTTTTTTACGGAAATCATCCGGAAAATTTTCGGAAATTTTTTTTTTTTGTACGGAAATCTTTTGGAAATTTATTTTTATTTTACGTTAATCATCCGGAAAATTTCCGGAAATTTATTTATTGACTGAAATCATCCAGAAAATTTCCGGAAATTTATTTTTTTAAGGTAATCATCCGGAAATTTATTTTTTTTTACAGAAATCTTCCGGAAATTTATTATTTTACGGAAATCTTCCGGAAATATATTTTTTTTACGGAAATCTTCCGGAAATTTATTTTTTTACGGAAATCATCCGGAAAATTTTCGGAAATTTTTTTTTTTGTACGGAAATCTTTTGGAAATTTATTTTTATTTTACGTTAATCATCCGGAAAATTTCCGGAAATTTATTTATTGACTGAAATCATCCAGAAAATTTCCGGAAATTTATTTTTTTAAGGAAATCATCCGGAAATTTATTTGTTTTTACAGAAATCTTCCGGAAATTTATTATTTTACGGAAATCTTCCGAAATATATTTTTTTTACGGAAAATCTTCCGTAAATTTATTTTTTTACGTAAATCATCCGTAAAATTTTCGGAAATTTTTTTTTTGTACGGAAATCTTTTGGAAATTTATTTTTATTTTACGTTAATCATCCGGAAAATTTCCGGAAATTTATTTACTGACGGAAATCATCCAGAAAATTTCCGGAAATTTATTTTTTTAAGGAAATCATCCGGAAATTTATTTGTTATTACAGAAATCTTCCGGAAATTTATTATTTTACGGAAATCTTCCGGAAATATATTTTTTTTACGGAAATCTTCCGGAAATTTATTTTTTTACGGAAATCATCCGGAAACGTTCCGGAAATTTATTTTTTTAAGGACATCATCCTGAAAATTTCCGGAAATTTATTTTTTTACAGCAATCATCCAGAAAATTTCCCGAAATTTATTTTTTTACGGAAATCATCCGGAAAAGTTACGGAAATTTATTTTTTTAAGGACATCATCCTGAAAATTTCCGGAAATTTATTTTTTTACAGCAATCATCCAGAAAATTTCCCGAAATTTATTTTTTTACGGAAATCATCCGGAAATACGTTCCGGAAAATTTATTTTTTTAAGGACATTATCCTAAAAATTTTCCGGAAATTTATTTTTTTTTACGGCAATCATCCGGAAAATTTCCGGAAATTTATTTTTTTGTACGGAAATCTTTTGGAAATTTATTTTTTTTACGTTAATCATCCGGAAAATTTTCCGGAAATTTATTTTTTAAAGGAAATCATCAGGAAAAATTTCGGGAAATTTTATTTTTTTTGTACGGAAATCTTTTGGAAATTTATTTTTTTTACGTAAATCATCTGGAAAATTTCCGGAAATTTTTTTTTTTTACGGAAATCTTTCGGAAGATTTCCGGAAATTTTTTTTTTTGTACGGAAATCTTTTGGAAATTTATTTTTTTTACGTAAAATCATCCTGAAAATTTCCGGAAATTTATTTTTTTTACGGCAATCATCCAGAAAATTTCCCGAAATTTATTTTTTTTACGGAAATCATCCGGAAACGTTCCGGAAATTTATTTTTTTAAAGGACATCATCCTAAAAAATTTCCGGAAATTTTATTTTTTTTAAGGAAAATCATCCGGAAATTTATTTGTTATTACAGAAATCTTCCGGAAATATATTTTTTTTACGGAAATCTTCCGGAAAATTTATTTTTTTACGGAAATCATCGGAAAATTTTCGGAAATTTTTTTTTTGTACGGAAATCTTTTGGAAATTTATTTTTATTTTACGTTTAATCATCCGGAAAAATTTCCGGAAATTTATTTATTGACTGAAATCATCCAGAAAATTTCCGGAAATTTATTTTTTTAAGGAAATCATCCGGAAATTTATTTGTTTTTACAGAAATCTTCCGGAAAATTTATTATTTTACGGAAATCTTCCGGAAATATATTTTTTTTACGGAAATCTTCCGGAAATTTATTTTTTTACGGAAATCATCCGGAAAATTTTCGGAAATTTTTTTTTTTTTTGTACGGAAATCTTTTTGGAAATTTATTTTTATTTTACGTTAATCATCCGGAAAATTTCCGGAAATTTATATTTTATGACTGAAATCATCCAGAAAATTTCCGGAAATTTATTTTTTTTAAGGAAATCATCCGGAAATTTATTTGTTATTACAGAAATCTTCCGGAAATTTATTATTTTACGGAAATCTTCCGGAAATATATTTTTTTTACGGAAATCTTCCGGAAATTTATTTTTTTACGGAAATCATCCCGGAAAATTTTCGGAAATTTTTTTTTTTTGTACGGAAATCTTTTGGAAATTTATTTTTATTTTACGTTAATCATCCGGAAAATTTCCGGAAATTTATTTATTGACGGAAATCATCCAGAAAATTTCCGGAAATTTATTTTTTTAAGGAAATCATCCGGAAATTTATTTGTTATTACAGAAATCTTCCGGAAATTTATTATTTTACGGAAATCTTCCGGAAATATATTTTTTTTTACGGAAATCTTCCGGAAATTTATTTTTTTAACGGAAATCATCCGGAAACGTTCCGGAAATTTATTTTTTTAAGGACATCATCCTGAAAAATTTCCGGAAATTTTTTTTTTTACAGCAATCATCCAGAAAATTTCCCGGAAATTTATTTTTTTACGGAAATCATCCGGAAACGTTCCGGAAATTTATTTTTTTAAGGACAATCATCCTGAAATTTCCGGAAATTTATTTTTTTACAGCAATCATCCAGAAAATTTCCCGAAATTTATTTTTTTACGGAAACGGAAATCATCCGGAAACGTTCCGGAAATTTTTTATTTTTTTAAGGACATCATCCTAAAAATTTCCGGAAATTTATTTTTTTACGGCAATCATCCGGAAAATTTTCCGGAAATTTATTTTTATTGTACGGAAATCTTTTGGAAATTTATTTTTATTTTATGTTAATCATCCGGAAAATTTCCGGAAATTTATTTTTCGACGGAAATCATCCAGAAAATTTCCGGAAATTTTTTTTTTTACAGAAATCATCCGGAAACTTAACTGAAATTTATTTTTTTAAGGAAATCATGCGGAAAATTACCGGAAATTTTTTTTTTGTACGGAAATCATCCGGAAACTTTCCGGAAAATTTATTTTTTTTAAGGAAATCATCCGGAAATTTATTTGTTATTACAGAAATCTTCCGGAAATTTATTATTTTACGGAAATCTTCCGGAAATATATTTTTTTTTTACGGAAATCTTCCGGAAATTTATTTTTTTACGGAAATCATCCGGAAAATTTTCGGAAATTTTTTTTTTTGTACGGAAATCTTTTGGAAATTTATTTTTATTTTACGTTAATCATCCGGAAAATTTCCGGAAATTTATTTATTGACGGAAATCATCCAGAAAATTTCCGGAAATTTATTTTTTTAAGGAAATCATCCGGAAATTTATTTGTTATTACAGAAATCTTCCGGAAATATATTTTTTTTTTTTACGGAAATCTTCCGGAAATTTATTTTTTTACGGAAATCATCCGGAAAATTTTCGGAAATTTTTTTTTTTTGTACGGAAATCTTTTGGAAATTTATTTTTATTTTACGTTAATTCATCCGGAAAATTTCCGGAAATTTATTTATTGACTGAAATCATCCAGAAAATTTCCGGAAATTTATTTTTTTAAGGAAATCATCCGGAAATTTATTTGTTATTACAGAAATCTTCCGGAAATTTATTATTTTACGGAAATCTTCCGGAAATATATTTTTTTTACGGAAATCTTCCGGAAATTTATTTTTTTACGGAAATCATCCGGAAAATTTTCGGAAATTTTTTTTTTTTGTACGGAAATCTTTTGGAAATTTATTTTTATTTTACGTTAATCATACGGAAAATTTCCCGGAAATTTATTTATTGACGGAAATCATCCAGAAAATTTCCGGAAATTTTTTTTTTACAGAAATCATCCGGAAACTTTCCGGAAATTTATTTTTTTAAGGAAATCATCCGGAAAATTTCCGGAAATTTTTTTTTTTGTACGGAAATCTTTTGGAAATTTATTTTTTTTTTATGTTAATCATCCGGAAAATTTCCGGAAATTAATTTTTTTGACTGAAATCATCCATAAAATTTCCCGAAATTTATTTTTTTACGGAAATCATCCGTAAACGTTCCGGAAATTTATTTTTTTAAGGACATCATCCTGAAAATTTCCGGAAATTTTTTTTTTTTACGGAAATCTTTTGGAAATTTATTTTTTTTAAAGGAAATCATCCTGAAAATTTCCGGAAATTTTTTTTTTACGGAAATCATCCAGAAATTTATTTGTTTTTACAGAAATTTTTCGGAAATATATTATTTTACGGAAATCATCCAGAAAATAATTTTTTTACGGAAAATCATCCAGGAAAAATTATTTTTTTTACGAAAATCATCCAGAAAATTTTTTTTTTTTACAGGAAATTCTTCGGAAATTTATTTTTTTTTTACGGAAAATCATCCGGAAAATTTCCGGAAATTTTATTTTTTTTACGGAAATCTTCCGGAAAATTATTTTTTTTACGGAAATCTTCCGGAAAAATTTCCGGAAATTTATTTTTATTACGGAAATCTTCGGAAGATTTTCCGGAAATTTATTTTTTTACGGAAATCTTTTTCCGGAAATTTATTTTTTTTACGTAAATCTTCCGGAAATTTTTTTGTTTATTTTTTTTACGGAAATCATCTCATCCGGAAAATTTGTTTTTTCGGAAAATTTTTTTTTTTGTACGGAAATCTTTTGGAAATTTATTTTTTTTTTACGGAAATCATCCGTCAAAATTTCTGGAAATTTCAAATCTTTCGGAAGATTTCCGGAAATTTATATTTTTTACGGAAATCTTCCGGAAATATATTTTTTTTTTACGGAAATCTTCCGGAAGTTTATTTTTTTACGGAAATCATCCGGAAAATTTTCGGAAATTTTTTTTTTTGTACGGAAATCTTTTGGAAATTTATTTTTTTTTACGTAAATCATCCGCAAAATTTCCGGTAATTTATTTTTTTTACGGAAATCATCCGGAAAAATTCGGCCAATTTTTTTTTTTACGGAAATCATCCGGAAAATTTTCGGAAATTTATTTTTTTACGGCAATCATCCGGAAAATTTCCGGAAATTTATTTTTATGTACGGAAATCTTTTGGAAATTTATTTTTATTACGTTAAATCATCCGGAAAATTTCCGGAAATTTATTTTTTGACGGAAATCATCAGGAAAATTTCGGGAAATTTATTTTTTTGTACGGAAATCTTTTGGAAATTTATTTTTTTTACGTAAATCATCTGGAAAATTTCCGGAAATTTTTTTTTTTACGGAAATCTTTCGGAAGATTTCCGGAAATTTTTTTTTTGTACGGAAATCTTTTGGAAATTTATTTTTTTTACGTAAATCATCCTGAAAATTTCCGGAAATTTATTTTTTTACGGCAATCATCCAGAAAATTTCCCGAAATTTATTTTTTTACGGAAATCATCCGGAAACGTTCCGGAAATTTATTTTTTTAAGGACATCATCCTAAAAATTTCCGGAAATTTATTTTTTTAAGGAAATCATCCGGAAATTTATTTGTTATTACAGAAATCTTCCGGAAATATATTTTTTTTACGGAAATCTTCCGGAAATTTATTTTTTTACGGAAATCATCCGGAAAATTTTCGGAAATTTTTTTTTTTTGTACGGAAATCTTTTGGAAATTTATTTTTATTTTACGTTAATCATCCGGAAAATTTCCGGAAATTTATTTATTGACTGAAATCATCCAGAAAATTTCCGGAAATTTATTTTTTTAAGGAAATCATCCGGAAATTTATTTGTTTTTACAGAAATCTTCCGGAAATTTATTATTTTAAAACGGAAATCTTCCGGAAATATATTTTTTTTACGGAAATCTTCCGGAAATTTATTTTTTTACGGAAATCATCCGGAAAATTTTCGGAAATTTTTTTTTTTTTTGTACGGAAATCTTTTGGAAATTTATTTTTATTTTACGTTAATCATCCGGAAAATTTCCGGAAATTTATTTATTGACTGAAATCATCCAGAAAATTTCCGGAAATTTATTTTTTTAAGGAAATCATCCGGAAATTTATTTGTTATTACAGAAATCTTCCGGAAATTTATTATTTTACGGAAATCTTCCGGAAATATATTTTTTTTACGGAAATCTTCCGGAAATTTATTTTTTTACAGAAATCATCCGGAAAATTTTCGGAAATTTTTTTTTTGTACGGAAATCTTTTGGAAATTTATTTTTATTTTACGTTAATCATCCGGAAAATTTCCGGAAATTTATTTACTGACGGAAATCATCCAGAAAATTTCCGGAAATTTATTTTTTTAAGGAAATCATCCGGAAATTTATTTGTTATTACAGAAATCTTCCGGAAATTTATTATTTTACGGAAATCTTCCGGAAATATATTTTTTTTACGGAAATCTTCCGGAAATTTATTTTTTTACGGAAATCATCCGGAAACGTTCCGGAAATTTATTTTTTTAAGGACATCATCCTGAAAATTTCCGGAAATTTATTTTTTTACAGCAATCATCCAGAAAATTTCCCGAAATTTATTTTTTTACGGAAATCATCCGGAAACGTTCCGGAAATTTATTTTTTTAAGGACATCATCCTGAAAATTTCCGGAAATTTATTTTTTTACAGCAATCATCCAGAAAATTTCCCGAAATTTATTTTTTTACGGAAATCATCCGGAAACGTTCCGGAAATTTATTTTTTTAAGGACATTATCCTAAAAATTTCCGGAAATTTATTTTTTTACGGCAATCATCCGGAAAATTTCCGGAAATTTATTTTTTTGTACGGAAATCTTTTGGAAATTTATTTTTTTTACGTTAATCATCCGGAAAATTTCCGGAAATTTATTTTTTAAAGGAAATCATCAGGAAAATTTCGGGAAATTTATTTTTTTGTACGGAAATCTTTTGGAAATTTATTTTTTTTACGTAAATCATCTGGAAAATTTCCGGAAATTTTTTTTTTTACGGAAATCTTTCGGAAGATTTCCGGAAATTTTTTTTTTGTACGGAAATCTTTTGGAAATTTATTTTTTTTACGTAAATCATCCTGAAAATTTCCGGAAATTTATTTTTTTACGGCAATCATCCAGAAAATTTCCCGAAATTTATTTTTTTACGGAAATCATCCGGAAACGTTCCGGAAATTTATTTTTTTAAGGACATCATCCTAAAAATTTCCGGAAATTTATTTTTTTAAGGAAATCATCCGGAAATTTATTTGTTATTACAGAAATCTTCCGGAAATATATTTTTTTTACGGAAATCTTCCGGAAATTTATTTTTTTACGGAAATCATCCGGAAAATTTTCGGAAATTTTTTTTTTGTACGGAAATCTTTTGGAAATTTATTTTTATTTTACGTTAATCATCCGGAAAATTTCCGGAAATTTATTTATTGACGTAAATCATCCAGAAAATTTCCGGAAATTTATTTTTTAAGGAAATCATCCGGAAATTTATTTGTTTTTACAGAAATCTTCCGGAAATTTATTATTTTTACGGAAATCTTCCGGAAATATATTTTTTTTACGGAAATCTTCCGGAAATTTATTTTTTTATTTACGGAAATCATCCGGAAAATTTTCGGAAATTTTTTTTTTTTTGTACGGAAATCTTTTGGAAATTTATTTTTATTTTACGTTAATCATCCGGAAAATTTCCGGAAATTTATTTATTGACTGAAATCATCCAGAAAATTTCCGGAAATTTATTTTTTTAAGGAAATCATCCGGAAATTTATTTGTTATTACAGAAATCTTCCGGAAATTTATTATTTTACGGAAATCTTCCGTAAATATATTTTATTTACGGAAATCTTCCGGAAATTTATTTTTTTACGGAAATCATCCGGAAAATTTTCGGAAATTTTTTTTTTTTGTACGGAAATCTTTTGGAAATTTATTTTTATTTTACGTTAATCATCCGGAAAATTTCCGGAAATTTATTTATTGACGGAAATCATCCAGAAAATTTCCGGAAATTTATTTTTTTAAGGAAATCATCCGGAAATTTATTTGTTATTACAGAAATCTTCCGGAAATTTATTATTTTACGGAAATCTTCCGGAAATATATTTTTTTTACGGAAATCTTCCGGAAATTTATTTTTTTACGGAAATCATCCGGAAACGTTCCGGAAATTTATTTTTTTAAGGACATCATCCTGAAAATTTCCGGAAATTTTTTTTTTTACAGCAATCATCCAGAAAATTTCCCGAAATTTATTTTTTTACGGAAATCATCCGGAAACGTTCCGGAAATTTATTTTTTTAAGGACATCATCCTGAAAATTTCCGGAAATTTATTTTTTTACAGCAATCATCCAGAAAATTTCCCGAAATTTATTTTTTTACGGAAATCATCCGGAAACGTTCCGGAAATTTATTTTTTTAAGGACATCATCCTAAAAATTTCCGGAAATTTATTTTTTTACGGCAATCATCCGGAAAATTTCCGGAAATTTATTTTTATGTACGGAAATCTTTTGGAAATTTATTTTTATTTTATGTTAATCATCCGGAAAATTTCCGGAAATTTATTTTTCGACGGAAATCATCCAGAAAATTTCCGGAAATTTTTTTTTTTACAGAAATCATCCGGAAACTTTTCCGGAAATTTATTTTTTTAAGGAAATCATCCGGAAAATTTCCGGAAATTTTTTTTTTGTACGGAAATCATCCGGAAACTTTCCGGAAATTTATTTTTTTAAGGAAATCATCCGGAAATTTATTTGTTATTACAGAAATCTTCCGGAAATTTATTATTTTACGGAAATCTTCCGGAAATATATTTTTTTTTAACGGAAATCTTCCGGAAATTTATTTTTTTACGGAAATCATCCGGAAAATTTTCGGAAATTTTTTTTTTTTGTACGGAAATCTTTTGGAAATTTATTTTTATTTTACGTTAATCATCCGGAAAATTTCCGGAAATTTATTTATTGACGGAAATCATCCAGAAAATTTCCGGAAATTTATTTTTTTAAGGAAATCATCCGGAAATTTATTTGTTATTACAGAAATCTTCCGGAAATATATTTTTTTTACGGAAATCTTCCGGAAATTTATTTTTTTACGGAAATCATCCGGAAAATTTTCGGAAATTTTTTTTTTTTGTACGGAAATCTTTTGGAAATTTATTTTTATTTTACGTTAATCATCCGGAAAATTTCCGGAAATTTATTTATTGACTGAAATCATCCGGAAACTTTCAGGAAATTTATTTTTTTAAGGAAATCATCCGGAAAATTTCTGGAAATTTTTTTTTTTGTACGGAAATCATCCGGAAACTTTCCGGAAATTTATTTTTTTAAGGAAATCATCCGGAAATTTATTTGTTATTACAGAAATCTTCCGGAAATTTATTATTTTACGGCAATCTTCCGGAAATATATTTTTTTTACGGAAATCTTCCGGAAATTTATTTTTTTACGGAAATCATCCGGAAAATTTTCGGAAATTTTTTTTTTTGTACGGAAATCTTTTGGAAATTTTTTTTTATTTTACGTTAATCATCCGGAAAATTTCCGGAAATTTATTTATTGACGGAAATCATCCAGAAAATTTCCGGAAATTTTTTTTTTTACAGAAATCATCCGGAAACTTTCCGGAAATTTATTTTTTTAAGGAAATCATCCGGAAAATTTCCGGAAATTTTTTTTTTGTACGGAAATCTTTTGGAAATTTATTTTTATTTTACGTTAATCATCCAGAAAATTTCCGGAAATTTTTTTTTTACAGAAATCATCCGGAAACTTTCAGGAAATTTATTTTTTTAAGGAAATCATCCGGAAAATTTCTGGAAATTTTTTTTTTTGTACGGAAATCATCCGGAAACTTTCCGGAAATTTATTTTTTTAAGGAAATCATCCGGAAATTTATTTGTTATTACAGAAATCTTCCGGAAATTTATTATTTTACGGCAATCTTCCGGAAATATATTTTTTTTACGGAAATCTTCCGGAAATTTATTTTTTTACGGAAATCATCCGGAAAATTTTCGGAAATTTTTTTTTTTGTACGGAAATCTTTTGGAAATTTTTTTTTATTTTACGTTAATCATCCGGAAAATTTCCGGAAATTTATTTATTGACGGAAATCATCCAGAAAATTTCCGGAAATTTTTTTTTTTACAGAAATCATCCGGAAACTTTCCGGAAATTTATTTTTTTAAGGAAATCATCCGGAAAATTTCCGGAAATTTTTTTTTTGTACGGAAATCTTTTGGAAATTTATTTTTTTTTACGTAAATCATCCGCAAAATTTCCGGTAATTTATTTTTTTACGGAAATCATCCGGAAAAATTCGGCAAATTTTTTTTTTTACGGAAATCATCCGGAAAATTTTCGGAAATTTATTTTTTTAAGGCAATCATCCGGAAAATCTCCGGAAATTTATTTTTTTGTACGGAAATCTTTTGGAAATTTATTTTTTTTACGTTAATCATCCGGAAAATTTCCGAAAATTTATTTTTTGACGGAAATCATCCAGAAAATTTCCGGAAATTTATTTTTTTACGGAAATCATCTGGAAAATTTCCGGAAATTAATTTTTTTACGGCAATCATCCGGAAAATTTCCGGAAATTTATTTTTTTGTACGGAAATCTTTTGGAAATTTATTTGTTTTTACAGAAATCTTTCGGAAATTTATTATTTTCCGGAAATCATTCAGAAAATAATTTTTTTACGGAAATCATCCAGAAAATTATTTCTTTTACGGAAATCTTCCGGAAATTTATTTGTTTTTACAGAAATCTTTCGGAAATTTATTATTTTACGGAAATCTTCCGGAAAATTTCTGGTAATTTTTTATTTACGGAAATCTTCCGGAAAATTTCTGTTAATTTATTTTTATACGGAAATCTTCCGGAAACTTTCCGGAAATTTATTTTTTTACGGAAATCTTCCGGAAAATTTCTGGTAATTTATTTTTTTACAGAAATCTTCCGAAAAATTTCCGGAAATTTATTTTTTTACTGAAATCATCCGGAAAATTTCCGGAAATTTATTTTTTTACGGCAATCATCCGGAAAATTTCCGGAAATTTATTTTTTTGTACGGAAATCTTTTGGCAATTTATTTTTTTTTTACGTAAATCATCTGAAAAATTTCCGGAAATTTATTTTTTTACGGCAATCATCCGGAAAATTTCCGGAAATTTATTTTTATGTACGGAAATCTTTTGGAAATTTATTTTTATTTTATGTTAATCATCCGGAAAATTTCCGGAAATTTATTTTTTGACGAAAATCATCCAGAAAATTTCCGGAAATTTTTTTTTTTACAGAAATCATCCGGAAACTTTCCGGAAATTTATTTTTTTAGGAAATCATCCGGAAAATTTCCGGAAATTTTTTTTTTGTACGGAAATCATCCGGAAACTTTCCGGAAATTTATTTTTTTAAGGAAATCATCCGGAAATTTATTTGTTATTACAGAAATCTTCCGGAAATTTATTATTTTACGGAAATCTTCCGGAAATATATTTTTTTTACGGAAATCTTCCGGAAATTTATTTTTTTACGGAAATCATCCGGAAAATTTTCGGAAATTTTTTTTTTTGTACGGAAATCTTTTGGAAATTTATTTTTATTTTACGTTAATCATCCGGAAAATTTCCGGAAATTTATTTATTGACGGAAATCATCCAGAAAATTTCCGGAAATTTATTTTTTTAAGGAAATCATCCGGAAATTTATTTGTTATTACAGAAATCTTCCGGAAATTTATTATTTTACGGAAATCTTCCGGAAATATATTTTTTTTACGGAAATCTTCCGGAAATTTATTTTTTTACGGAAATCATCCGGAAACGTTCCGGAAATTTATTTTTTTAAGGACATCATCCTGAAAATTTCCGGAAATTTATTTTTTTACAGCAATCATCCAGAAAATTTCCCGAAATTTATTTTTTTACGGAAATCATCCGGAAACGTTCCGGAAATTTATTTTTTTAAGGACATCATCCTGAAAATTTCCGGAAATTTATTATTTTACGGAAATCTTTTGGAAATTTATTTTTTTTACGGAAATCTTCCGGAAATTTATTTTTTTACGGAAATCATCCGGAAAATTTTCGGAAATTTTTTTTTTTGTACGAAAATCTTTTGGAAATTTATTTTTATTTTACGTTAATCATCCGGAAAATTTCCGGAAATTTATTTATTGACGGAAATCATCCAGAAAATTTCCGGAAATTTATTTTTTTAAGGAAATCATCCGGAAATTTATTTGTTATTACAGAAATCTTCCGGAAATTTATTATTTTACGGAAATCTTCCGGAAATATATTTTTTTTACGGAAATCTTCCGGAAATTTATTTTTTTACGGAAATCATCCGGAAACGTTCCGGAAATTTATTTTTTTAAGGACATCATCCTGAAAATTTCCGGAAATTTATTTTTTTACAGCAATCATCCAGAAAATTTCCCGTAATTTATTTTTTTACGGAAATCATCCGGAAACGTTCCGGAAATTTATTTTTTTAAGGACATCATCCTGAAAATTTCCGGAAATTTATTTTTTTACAGCAATCATCCAGAAAATTTCCCGAAATTTATTTTTTTACGGAAATCATCCGGAAACGTTCCGGAAATTTATTTTTTTAAGGACATCATCCTAAAAATTTCCGGAAATTTATTTTTTTACGGCAATCATCCGGAAAATTTCCGGAAATTTATTTTTATGTACGGAAATCTTTTGGAAATTTATTTTTATTTTATGTTAATCATCCGGAAAATTTCCGGAAATTTATTTTTTGACGGAAATCATCCAGAAAATTTCCGGAAATTTTTTTTTTTACAGAAATCATCCGGAAACTTTCCGGAAATTTATTTTTTTAAGGAAATCATCCGGAAAATTTCCGGAAATTTTTTTTTTGTACGGAAATCATCCGGAAACTTTCCGGAAATTTATTTTTTTAAGGAAATCATCCGGAAATTTATTTGTTATTACAGAAATCTTCCGGAAATTTATTATTTTACGGAAATCTTCCGGAAATATATTTTTTTTACGGAAATCTTCCGGAAATTTATTTTTTTACGGAAATCATCCGGAAAATTTTCGGAAATTTTTTTTTTTGTACGGAAATCTTTTGGAAATTTATTTTTATTTTACGTTAATCATCCGGAAAATTTCCGGAAATTTATTTATTGACGGAAATCATCCAGAAAATTTCCGGAAATTTATTTTTTTAAGGAAATCATCCGGAAATTTATTTGTTATTACAGAAATCTTCCGGAAATATATTTTTTTTACGGAAATCTTCCGGAAATTTATTTTTTTACGGAAATCATCCGGAAAATTTTCGGAAATTTTTTTTTTTTGTACGGAAATCTTTTGGAAATTTATTTTTATTTTACGTTAATCATCCGGAAAATTTCCGGAAATTTATTTATTGACTGAAATCATCCAGAAAATTTCCGGAAATTTATTTTTTTAAGGAAATCATCCGGAAATTTATTTGTTATTACAGAAATCTTCCGGAAATTTATTATTTTACGGAAATCTTCCGGAAATATATTTTTTTTACTGAAATCTTCCGGAAATTTATTTTTTTACGGAAATCATCCGGAAAATTTTCGGAAATTTTTTTTTTGTACGGAAATCTTTTGGAAATTTATTTTTATTTTACGTTAATCATCCGGAAAATTTCCGGAAATTTATTTATTGACGGAAATCATCCAGAAAATTTCCGGAATTTTTTTTTTTTACAGAAATCATCCGGAAACTTTCCGGAAATTTATTTTTTTAAGGAAATCATCCGGAAAATTTCCGGAAATTTTTTTTTTGTACGGAAATCTTTTGGAAATTTATTTTTTTTTTATGTTAATCATCCGGAAAATTTCCGGAAATTAATTTTTTGACGGAAATCATCCAGAAAATTTCCCGAAATTTATTTTTTTACGGAAATCATCCGGAAACGTTCCGGAAATTTATTTTTTTAAGGACATCATCCTGAAAATTTCCGGAATTTTTTTTTTACGGAAATCTTTTGGAAATTTATTTTTTTTAAAGGAAATCATCCTGAAAATTTCCGGAAATTTTTTTTTTACGGAAATCATCCAGAAATTTATTTGTTTTTACAGAAATCTTTCGGAAATTTATTATTTTACGGAAATCATCCAGAAAATAATTTTTTTACGGAAATCATCCAGAAAATTATTTTTTTACGGAAATCATCCAGAAAATTATTTTTTTACGGAAATCTTTCGGAAGATTTCCGGAAATTTATATTTTTACGGAAATCTTCCGGAAATATATTTTTTTTACGGAAATCTTCCGGAAGTTTATTTTTTTACGGAAATCATCCGGAAAATTTTCGGAAATTTTTTTTTTGTACGGAAATCTTTTGGAAATTTATTTTTTTTTACGTAAATCATCCGCAAAATTTCCGGTAATTTATTTTTTTACGGAAATCATCCGGAAAAATTCGGCAAATTTTTTTTTTTACGGAAATCATCCGGAAAATTTTCGGAAATTTATTTTTTTACGGCAATCATCCGGAAAATTTCCGGAAATTTATTTTTTTGTACGGAAATCTTTTGGAAATTTATTTTTTTTACGTTAATCATCCGGAAAATTTCCGGAAATTTATTTTTTGACGGAAATCATCAGGAAAATTTCGGGAAATTTATTTTTTTGTACGGAAATCTTTTGGAAATTTATTTTTTTTACGTAAATCATCTGGAAAATTTCCGGAAATTTTTTTTTTTACGAAAATCTTTCGGAAGATTTCCGGAAATTTTTTTTTTGTACGGAAATCTTTTGGAAATTTATTTTTTTTACGTAAATCATCCTGAAAATTTCCGGAAATTTATTTTTTTACGGCAATCATCCAGAAAATTTCCCGAAATTTATTTTTTTACGGAAATCATCCGGAAACGTTCCGGAAATTTATTTTTTTAAGGACATCATCCTAAAAATTTCCGGAAATTTATTTTTTTAAGGAAATCATCCGGAAATTTATTTGTTATTACAGAAATCTTCCGGAAATATATTTTTTTTACGGAAATCTTCCGGAAATTTATTTTTTTACGGAAATCATCCGGAAAATTTTCGGAAATTTTTTTTTTTGTACGGAAATCTTTTGGAAATTTATTTTTATTTTACGTTAATCATCCGGAAAATTTCCGGAAATTTATTTATTGACTGAAATCATCCAGAAAATTTCCGGAAATTTATTTTTTTAAGGAAATCATCCGGAAATTTATTTGTTTTTACAGAAATCTTCCGGAAATTTATTATTTTACGGAAATCTTCCGGAAATATATTTTTTTTACGGAAATCTTCCGGAAATTTATTTTTTTACGGAAATCATCCGGAAAATTTTCGGAAATTTTTTTTTTTGTACGGAAATCTTTTGGAAATTTATTTTTATTTTACGTTAATCATCCGGAAAATTTCCGGAAATTTATTTATTGACGGAAATCATCCAGAAAATTTCCGGAAATTTTTTTTTTACAGAAATCATCCGGAAACTTTCCGGAAATTTATTTTTGTAAGGAAATCATCCGGAAAATTTCCGGAAATTTTTTTTTTTGTACGGAAATCTTTTGGAAATTTATTTTTTTTTATGTTAATCATCCGGAAAATTTCCGGAAATTTATTTTTTGACGGAAATCATCCAGAAAATTTCCCGAAATTTATTTTTTTACGGAAATCATCCGGAAACGTTCCGGAAATTTATTTTTTTAAGGACATCATCCTGAAAAATTCCGGAAATTTTTTTTTTTACGGAAATCTTTTGGAAATTTATTTTTTTTAAAGGAAATCATCCTGAAAATTTCCGGAAATTTATTTTTTTACGGAAATCATCTGGAAAATTTCCGGAAATTAATTTTTTTACGGCAATCATCCGGAAAATTTACGGAAATTTATTTTTTTGTACGGAAATCTTTTGGAAATTTATTTGTTTTTACAGAAATCTTTCGGAAATTTATTATTTTACGGAAATCTTCCGGAAAATTTCTGGTAATTTTTTATTTACGGAAATCTTCCGGAAAATTTCTGTTAATTTATTTTTATACGGAAATCTTCCGGAAACTTTCCGGAAATTTATTTTTTTACGGAAATCTTCCGGAAAATTTCTGGTAATTTATTTTTTTACAGAAATCTTCCGAAAAATTTCCGGAAATTTATTTTTTTACTGAAATCATCCGGAAAATTTCCGTAAATTTATTTTTTTACGGCAATCATCCGGAAAATTTCCGGAAATTTATTTTTTTGTACGGAAATCTTTTGGCAATTTATTTTTTTTTTACGTAAATCATCTGAAAAATTTCTGGAAATTTATTTTTTTACGGAAATCTTCCGGAAATATATTTTTTTTACGGAAATCTTCCGGAAATTTATTTTTTTACGGAAATCATCCCGAAAATTTTCGGAAATTTTTTTTTTGTGCGGAAATCTTTTGGAAATTTATTTTTTTTACGTAAATCATCCGCAAAATTTCCGGTAATTTATTTTTTTACGGAAATCATCCGGAAAATTTCGGAAAATTTTTTTTTTACAGAAATCATCCGGAAAATTTTCGGAAATTTATTTTTTTACGGCAATCATCCGGAAAATTTCCGGAAATTTATTTTTTTGTACGGAAATCTATTGGAAATTTATTTTTTTAAAGTAAATCATCCGGAAAATTTCCGGAAATTTATTTTTTACGGAAATCATCCGGAAATTTTCCGGAAATTTATTTTTTTACGGAAATCATCCGGAAAATTTCCGGAAATTTATTTTTTTACGGAAATCTTCCAAAAAATTTCTGGTAATTTATTTTTTTACGGAAATCTTCCGAAAACTTTCCGGAAATTAATTTTTTTACGGTAATCTTCCGGAAAATTTCTGGTAATTTTTTATTTACGGAAATCTTCCGGAAAATTTCTGTTAATTTATTTTTGAACAGAAATCTTCCGTAAACTTTCCGGAAATTTTTTTTTTACGGAAATCTTCCGAAAAATTTCAGGTAATTTTTTATTTACGGAAATCATCAAGAAAATTTTTTCTTTTACGTAAATCTTTCGGAAATTTTTTGTTTTTACAGAAATCTACAGGAAATTTATTTTATTACGGAAATCATCCGGAAAATATCCAGAAATTTATTTTTTTACTGAAAGCATTCGGAAAATTTCCGGAAATTTATTTTTTTGTACAGAAATCTTTTGGAAATTTATTTTTTTTTACGTTAATCATCCGGAAAATTTCCGGAAATTAATTTTTTGACGGAAATCATCCAGAAAATTTCCCGAAATTTATTTTTTTACGGAAATCATCCGGAAACGTTCCGGAAATTTATTTTTTTAAGGACATCATCCTGAAAATTTCCGGAAATTTATTTTTTTACGGCAATCATCCGGAAAATTTCCGGAAATTTATTTTTTTGTACGGAAATCTTTTGGAAATTTATTTTTATTTTATGTTAATCATCCGGAAAATATCCGGAAATTTATTTTTTGACGGAAATCATCCAGAAAATTTCCGGAAATTTATTTTTTTACGGAAATCATCCGGAAACGTTCCGGAAATATATTTTTTTTACGGAAATCTTCCGGAAATTTATTTTTTTACGGAAATCATCCCGAAAATTTTCGGAAATTTTTTTTTTGTGCGGAAATCTTTTGGAAATTTATTTTTTTTACGTAAATCATCCGCAAAATTTCCGGTAATTTATTTTTTTACGGAAATCATCCGGAAAATTTCGGAAAATTTTTTTTTACAGAAATCATCCGGAAAATTTTCGGAAATTTATTTTTTTACGGCAATCATCCGGAAAATTTCCGGAAATTTATTTTTTTGTACGGAAATCTATTGGAAATTTATTTTTTTAAAGTAAATCATCCGGAAAATTTCCGGAAATTTATTTTTTACAGAAATCATCCGGAAAATTTCCGGAAATTTATTTTTTTACGGAAATCATCCGGAAAATTTCCGGAAATTTATTTTTTTACGGAAATCTTCCATAAAATTTCTGGTAATTTATTTTTTTACGGAAATCTTCCGAAAACATTCCGGAAATTAATTTTTTTACGGTAATCTTCCGGAAAATTTCTGGTAATTTTTTATTTACGGAAATCTTCCGGAAAATTTCTGTTAATTTATTTTTGAACAGAAATCTTCCGTAAACTTTCCGGAAATTTTTTTTTTTACGGAAATCTTCCGAAAAATTTCAGGTAATTTTTTATTTACGGAAATCATCAAGAAAATTTTTTCTTTTACGTAAATCTTTCGGAAATTTTTTGTTTTTACAGAAATCTACAGGAAATTTATTTTATTACGGAAATCATCCGGAAAATATCCAGAAATTTATTTTTGTACGGAAAGCATTCGGAAAATTTCCGGAAATTTATTTTTTTGTACAGAAATCTTTTGGAAATTTATTTTTTTTTACGTTAATCATCCGGAAAATTTCCGGAAATTAATTTTTTGACGGAAATCATCCAGAAAATTTCCCAAAATTTATTTTTTTACGGAAATCATCCGGAAACGTTCCGGAAATTTATTTTTTTAAGGACATCATCCGGAAATTTATTTGTTATTACAGAAATCTTCCGGAAATTTATTATTTTACGGCAATCTTCCGGAAATATATTTTTTTTACGGAAATCTTCCGGAAATTTATTTTTTTACGGAAATCATCCGGAAAATTTTCGGAAATTTTTTTTTTTGTACGGAAATCTTTTGGAAATTTATTTTTATTTTACGTTAATCATCCGGAAAATTTCCGGAAATTTATTTATTGACGGAAATCATCCAGAAAATTTCCGGAAATTTTTTTTTTTACAGAAATCATCCGGAAACTTTCCGGAAATTTATTTTTTTAAGGAAATCATCCGGAAAATTTCCGGAAATTTTTTTTTTGTACGGAAATCTTTTGGAAATTTATTTTTTTTTACGTAAATCATCCGCAAAATTTCCGGTAATTTATTTTTTTACGGAAATCATCCGGAAAAATTCGGCAAATTTTTTTTTTTACGGAAATCATCCGGAAAATTTTCGGAAATTTATTTTTTTACGGCAATCATCCGGAAAATTTCCGGAAATTTATTTTTTTGTACGGAAATCTTTTGGAAATTTATTTTTTTTACGTTAATCATCCGGAAAATTTCCGGAAATTTATTTTTTGACGGAAATCATCCAGAAAATTTCCGGAAATTTATTTTTTTACGGAAATCATCTGGAAAATTTCCGGAAATTAATTTTTTTACGGCAATCATCCGGAAAATTTCCGGAAATTTATTTTTTTGTACTGAAATCTTTTGGAAATTTATTTGTTTTTACAGAAATCTTTCGGAAATTTATTATTTTCCGGAAATCATTCAGAAAATAATTTTTTTACGGAAATCATCCAGAAAATTATTTCTTTTACGGAAATCTTCCGGAAATTTATTTGTTTTTACAGAAATCTTTCGGAAATTTATTATTTTACGGAAATCTTCCGGAAAATTTCTGGTAATTTTTTATTTACGGAAATCTTCCGGAAAATTTCTGTTAATTTATTTTTATACGGAAATCTTCCGGAAACTTTCCGGAAATTTATTTTTTTACGGAAATCTTCCGGAAAATTTCTGGTAATTTATTTTTTTACAGAAATCTTCCGAAAAATTTCCGGAAATTTATTTTTTTACTGAAATCATCCGGAAAATTTCCGTAAATTTATTTTTTTACGGCAATCATCCGGAAAATTTCCGGAAATTTATTTTTTTGTACGGAAATCTTTTGGAAATTTATTTTTTTTTTACGTAAATCATCTGAAAAATTTCTGGAAATTTATATTTTTACGGAAATCTTCCGGAAATATATTTTTTTTACGGAAATCTTCCGGAAATTTATTTTTTTACGGAAATCATCCCGAAAATTTTCGGAAATTTTTTTTTTTGTGCGGAAATCTTTTGGAAATTTATTTTTTTTACGTAAATCATCCGCAAAATTTCCGGTAATTTATTTTTTTACGGAAATCATCCGGAAAATTTCGGAAAATTTTTTTTTTTACAGAAATCATCCGGAAAATTTTCGGAAATTTATTTTTTTACGGCAATCATCCGGAAAATTTCCGGAAATTTATCTTTTTGTACGGAAATCTATTGGAAATTTATTTTTTTAAAGTAAATCATCCGGAAAATTTCCGGAAATTTATTTTTTACGGAAATCATCCGGAAAATTTCCGGAAATTTATTTTTTTACGGAAATCATCCGGAAAATTTCCGGAAATTTATTTTTTTACGGAAATCTTCCATAAAATTTCTGGTAATTTATTTTTTTACGGAAATCTTCCGAAAACTTTCCGGAAATTAATTTTTTTACGGTAATCTTCCGGAAAATTTCTGGTAATTTTTTATTTACGGAAATCTTCCGGAAAATTTCTGTTAATTTATTTTTGAACAGAAATCTTCCGTAAACTTTCCGGAAATTTTTTTTTTTACGGAAATCTTCCGAAAAATTTCAGGTAATTTTTTATTTACGGAAATCATCAAGAAAATTTTTTCTTTTACGTAAATCTTTCGAAAATTTTTTGTTTTTACAGAAATCTACAGGAAATTTATTTTATTACGGAAATCATCCGGAAAATATCCAGAAATTTATTTTTTTACGGAAAGCATCCGGAAAATTTCCGGAAATTTATTTATTGACGGAAATCATCCAGAAAATTTCCGGAAATTTTTTTTTTTACAGAAATCATCCGGAAACATTCCGGAAATTTATTTTTTTAAGGAATTCATCCGGAAAATTTCCGGAAATTTTTTTTTTGTACGGAAATCTTTTGGAAATTTATTTTTTTTATGTTAATCATCCGGAAATTTTCCGGAAATTAATTTTTTGACGGAAATCATCCAGAAAATTTCCCGAAATTTATTTTTTTACGGAAATCATCCGGAAACTTTCCGCAAATTTATTTTTTTAAGGAAATCATCCTGAAAATTTCCGGAAATTTATTTTTTTACGGAAATCATCCGGAAAATTTCCGGAAATTTATTTTTTTACGGCAATCATCCGGAAAATTTCCGATAATTTATTATTTTACGGAAATCATCCAGAAAATAATTTTTTTACGGAAATCATTTAGAAAATAATTTTTTTACGGAAATCAACCAGAAAATTATTTTTTTTACGGAAATCTTTCGGAAGATTTCCGGAAATTTATGTTTTTACGGAAATCTTCCGGAAATTTATTTTTTTGTACGGAAAATTTCCGGAAATTTATTTTTTTTTACTTAAATCATCTGGAAAATTTCCGAAAATTTATTTTTTTACGGAAATCATCATGAAAATTTCCGGAAATTTATTTGTTTTTACAGAAATCTTTCGGAAATTTATTATTTTACGGAAATCTTTCGGAAGATTTCCGGAAATTTATATTTTTACGGAAATCTTCCGGAAATTTATTTTTTTGTACGGAAAATTTCCGGAAATTTTTTTTTTTACGTAAATCATCTGAAAAATTTCCGGAAATTTATTTTTTTAACGGCAATCATCCGGAAAATTTCCGGAAATTTTTTGTTTTTGTACGGAAATCTTTTGGCAATTTATTTTTTTTACGTAAATTATCCGGAAAATTTTCGGAAATTTATTTTTTTACATAAATCATCCGGAAAATTTCCGAAAATTT
Organism: Leptopilina drosophilae; assembly: GCA_032873175.1. NCBI lineage: Eukaryota > Metazoa > Arthropoda > Insecta > Hymenoptera > Figitidae > Leptopilina > Leptopilina drosophilae. Next base: position 707 of record JAVJHS010000088.1, on the reverse strand, counting down.
ATTTTTTTACGGAAATCATCCGGAAAATTTCCGGAAATTTATTTTTTTGTACGGAAATCTTTTGGAAATTTATTTTTTTACGGAAATCTTCCGGAAAATTTCTGGTAATTTTTTATTTACGGAAATCATCCAGAAAATTATTTCATTTACGGAAATCATCCAGAAAATTATTTCATTTACGGAAATCATCCGAAAAATTATTTCTTTTACGGAAATATTTCGGAAATTTATTATTTTACGGAAAACATCCAGAAAATAATTTTTTTACGGAAATCATTCAGAAAATAATTTTTTTACGGAAATCTTTCGGAAGATTTCCGGAAATTTATATTTTTACGGAAATCTTCCGGAAATTTATTTGTTTGTACGGAAAATTTCGGGAAATTTATTTTTTTTACGTAAATCATCTGGAAAATTTCCGGAAATTTATTTTTTTACGGAAATCATTCGGAAAATTTCCGGAAATTTATTTTTTTTTGGAAATCTTCCATAAAATGTCTGGTAATTTATTTTTTTACCGAAATCTTCCGAAAACTTTCCGGAAATTTATTTTTTTACGTAAATCATCCGGAAAATTTCCGGAAATTATTTTTTTTACGGAAATCATCCGGAAAATTTCCGGAAATTTATTTTTTTACGGAAATCATCTGGAAAATTTCGGAAATTTATTTTTTTACGAAAATCATCCGGAAAATTATTTCATTTAC
>JAVJHS010000087.1:0-62836 GCA_032873175.1 Leptopilina drosophilae | reverse complement strand
TTTTTTTGCTTTTTATTATAAAAAATATTAGAAAATTATTAATTGTTAAAAAATAATGATTAAGAAATAAATAAATAAAATAAAAAAATTGTAGATTATAAATTATAACTATAATTATAATTATAAATTATAATTTGTAATAAAAATAAATTATAAATAAAATGGATATATTTCCATATATCCATTTTATGAAAATTCCATTTATTATTAAGAAACATTTACTAACATAATAATATGGGAATTAGTTCTGAAAAATTACCTAAAAAATTCTAATGTGAATTTAGAGACATTTACATGAAATAATATAGAATATAACCGAAAAGTTTGGAAAAATTCTTTGAAATGAAAATATAGGAAAATTTCTAAAAACTTAGAAACATTCACATAATTGGAAAGATTTTCATGTAACTTCTTTGAAATTTAAAATTATTTTATAAAATAAATTAAATGAACCTTTTACAAAAAAATCAATTCTTCAAAATTACTTATTGTTAAAAGTGCTGAAAATTTAAATTTTCAAGTAATTTAATTTTAGAACATTTTCAAAATTATTCAATCATTTGAATACAAAAGTAAATAATTTATTCAATAATTGAATGTTTTTTAAAATTTAATTCTTAGAAAGAATTTTATTAACAAATTTTTAAAAATTACATTTTTTGAGGAATTTTATTAAAATTTTACTCAAATTAATCAAAACTCTGCGATGAGCTTTATTATTTACGAAAATAAGTCAATTTCTAAAACAAATTTTTTATTTATAAAAATAATTAAATTATTGCGAAAAAATGTCTAAAAAAATTTTTGTTATTAAATTCCTGTGCAATATTATTATTTACAAAAATTTAATATTAAGAATTAATTAAAATTAAAAAGTTCAAAGGTTTGTCAAAATAAATATTATTAAAGTTTTAAAGGTTCAAATGAACGATAATATAATTTTTTTCACTTCAAATTTGTATTTTATTTTTTAAAAAATTACTTTTCAGATTAAAACAAATTAATTATAAACTAAATATTGTATAATTTCAATTATTTTTCTTCTTTCGATAGTAATTTTCAAAAACTCCTTCAGGTGAAAAAAAAATTTCGTTCATTTAAAAATTCAAAACTTTAGCTCCATAAAAATAAAGAAAAAAATGTTTATAACTTCTATTCCTCGATTGCAAACTTGAATTGAATATTATGTTAAAATTTTATTAATTTTTAAAAAATAAAAGAAAAAGTTAAAAAAAATTGGAATTAAACTTTTCAAAAAAATAAACTGGCAAAAAGTTGCCGAAAATTGAAGTTTCAAAATGAAAAAATTTTAGTGACTTTTGAAAAACCTTTGTAACTTTTTTAATTTTGGTCCTAGAAAAATGCGTCTAAAGAAGAAGTTGCATGGTTTTGTTCCAGTTAATAGAAAAAATTCCAATAACCCTTCAAAAATAAACTGGCAAAAAGTTACCGAAAATTGAAGTTTCAAAATGAAAATTTTTTAGTGATTTTGGAAAAACCTTTGTAACTTTTTTAATTTTGGTCCTAGAAAAATGCGTCTAAAGAAGAAGTTGCATGGTTTTGTTCCAGTTAATAGGAAAAATATCCAAAACCCTTTAAAAATAAACTGGCAAAAAGTTACCGAAAATTGAAGTTTCAAAATGAAAATTTTTTAGTGATTTTGAAAAAACCTTTGTAACTTTTTTAATTTTGGTCCTAGAAAAATGCGTCTAAAGAACAAGTTGCATGGTTTTGTTCCAGTTAATAGAAAAAATTTCAAAAATGCTTCAAAAATAAACTGGCAAAAAGTTACTGAAAATTGAAGTTTCAAAATGAAAATTTTTTAGTGATTTTGGAAAAGCCTTTGTAACTTTTTTAATTTTGGTCCTAGAAAAATGCGTCTAAAGAACAAGTTGCATGGTTTTGTTCTAGTTAATAAGAAAATGTCAAAAATGCTTCAAAAATAAACTGGCAAAAAGTTACTGAAAATTGAAGTTTCAAAATGAAAAAATTTTAGTGATTTTGGAAAAACCTTTGTAACTTTTTTAATTTTGGTCCTAGAAAAATGCGTCTAAAGAAGAAGTTGCATGGTTTTGTTCCAGTTAATAGAAAAAATTTCAAAAATGCTTTAAAAATAAACTGGCAAAAAGTTACCGAAAATTGAAATTTCAAAATGAAAATTTTTTAGTGATTTTGGAAAAGCCTTTGTAACTTTTTTAATTTTGGTCCTAGAAAAATGCGTCTAAAGAACAAGTTGCATGGTTTTGTTCTAGTTAATAAGAAAAATGTCAAAAATGCTTCAAAAATAAACTGGCAAAAAGTTACCGAAAATTGAAGTTTCAAAATAAAAAAATTTTAGTGATTTTGGAAAAACCTTTGTAACTTTTTTAATTTTGGTCCTAGAAAAATGCGTCTAAAGAAAAAGTTGCATGATTTTGTTCCAGTTAATAGGAAAAATATCCAAAACCCTTTAAAAATAAACTGGCAAAAAGTTACCGAAAATTGAAATTTCAAAATGAAAATTTTTTAGTGATTTTGGAAAAACCTTTGTAACTTTTTTAATTTTGGTCCTAGAAAAATGCGTCTAAAGAACAAGTTGCATGGTTTTGTTCCAGTTAATAGAAAAAATTTCAAAAATGCTTCAAAAATAAACTGGCAAAAAGTTACCGAAAATTGAAGTTTCAAAATGAAAAAAAATTTTAGTGATTTTGGAAAAACCTTTGTAACTTTTTTAATTTTGGTCCTAGAAAAATGCGTCTAAAGAAGAAGTTGCATGATTTTGTTCCAGTTAATAGGAAAAATATCCAAAACCCTTTAAAAATAAACTGGCAAAAAGTTACCGAAAATTGAAGTTTCAAAATGAAAATTTTTTAGTGATTTTGAAAAAACCTTTGTAACTTTTTTAATTTTGGTCCTAGAAAAATGCGTCTAAAGAACAAGTTGCATGGTTTTGTTCCAGTTAATAGAAAAAATTTCAAAAATGCTTCAAAAATAAACTGGCAAAAAGTTACTGAAAATTGAAGTTTCAAAATGAAAAAATTTTAGTGATTTTGGAAAAACCTTTGTAACTTTTTTAATTTTGGTCCTAGAAAAATGCGTCTAAAGAACAAGTTGCATGGTTTTGTTCCAGTTAATAGAAAAAATTTCAAAAATGCTTTAAAAATAAACTGGCAAAAAGTTACCGAAAATTGAAATTTCAAAATGAAAATTTTTTAGTGATTTTGGAAAAACCTTTGTAACTTTTTTAATTTTGGTCCTAGAAAAATGCGTCTAAAGACCAAGTTGCATGGTTTTGTTCTAGTTAATAAGAAAAATGTCAAAAATGCTTCAAAAATAAACTGGCAAAAAGTTACTGAAAATTGAAGTTTCAAAATGAAAAAATTTTAGTGATTTTGGAAAAACCTTTGTAACTTTTTTAATTTTGGTCCTAGAAAAATGCGTCTAAAGAAAAAGTTGCATGATTTTGTTCCAGTTAATAGGAAAAATATCCAAAACCCTTTAAAAATAAACTGGCAAAAAGTTACCGAAAATTGAAATTTCAAAATGAAAATTTTTTAGTGATTTTGGAAAAACCTTTGTAACTTTTTTAATTTTGGTCCTAGAAAAATGCGTCTAAAGAACAAGTTGCATGGTTTTGTTCCAGTTAATAGAAAAAATTTCAAAAATGCTTCAAAAATAAACTGGCAAAAAGTTACCGAAAATTGAAGTTTCAAAATAAAAAAATTTTAGTGATTTTGGAAAAACCTTTGTAACTTTTTTAATTTTGGTCCTAGAAAAATGCGTCTAAAGAAGAAGTTGCATGATTTTGTTCCAGTTAATAGGAAAAATATCCAAAACCCTTTAAAAATAAACTGGCAAAAAGTTACCGAAAATTGAAGTTTCAAAATGAAAATTTTTTAGTGATTTTGAAAAAACCTTTGTAACTTTTTTAATTTTGGTCCTAGAAAAATGCGTCTAAAGAACAAGTTGCATGGTTTTGTTCCAGTTAATAGAAAAAATTTCAAAAATGCTTCAAAAATAAACTGGCAAAAAGTTACTGAAAATTGAAGTTTCAAAATGAAAAAATTTTAGTGATTTTGGAAAAACCTTTGTAACTTTTTTAATTTTGGTCCTAGAAAAATGCGTCTAAAGAACAAGTTGCATGGTTTTGTTCCAGTTAATAGAAAAAATTTCAAAAATGCTTTAAAAATAAACTGGCAAAAAGTTACCGAAAATTGAAATTTCAAAATGAAAATTTTTTAGTGATTTTGGAAAAACCTTTGTAACTTTTTTAATTTTGGTCCTAGAAAAATGCGTCTAAAGACCAAGTTGCATGGTTTTGTTCTAGTTAATAAGAAAAATGTCAAAAATGCTTCAAAAATAAACTGGCAAAAAGTTACTGAAAATTGAAGTTTCAAAATGAAAAAATTTTAGTGATTTTGGAAAAACCTTTGTAACTTTTTTAATTTTGGTCCTAGAAAAATGCGTCTAAAGAAAAAGTTGCATGATTTTGTTCCAGTTAATAGGAAAAATATCCAAAACCCTTTAAAAATAAACTGGCAAAAAGTTACCGAAAATTGAAATTTCAAAATGAAAATTTTTTAGTGATTTTGGAAAAACCTTTGTAACTTTTTTAATTTTGGTCCTAGAAAAATGCGTCTAAAGAACAAGTTGCATGGTTTTGTTCCAGTTAATAGGAAAAATTTCAAAAATGCTTCAAAAATAAACTGGCAAAAAGTTACTGAAAATTGAAATATCAAAATGAAAATTTTTTAGTGATTTTTGAAAAACCTTTGTAACTTTTTTAATTTTGGTCCTAGAAAAATGCGTTTAAAGAAGAAGTTGCATGGTTTTGTTCCAGTCAAAAGAAAAAATGTTCAAAAATGCTTCAAAAAAAAAATGCCAAAAGTTACCGAAAATTGAAGTTTCAAAATAAAAAAATTTTAGTGATTTTGGAAAAACCTTTGTAACTTTTTTAATTTTGGTCCTAGAAAAATGCGTCTAAAGAACAAGTTGCATGGTTTTGTTCTAGTTAATAAGAAAAATGTCAAAAATGCTTCAAAAATAAACTAGCAAAAAGTTACCGAAAATTAAAGTTTCAAAATGAAAAAATTTTAGTGATTTTGGAAAAACCTTTGTAACTTTTTTAATTTTGGTCCTAGAAAAATGCGTCTAAAGAAGAAGTTGCATGGTTTTGTTCCAGTTAATAGAAAAAATTTCAAAAAATGCTTTAAAAATAAACTGGCAAAAAGTTACCGAAAATTGAAATTTCAAAATGAAAATTTTTTTAGTGATTTTGGAAAAACCTTTGTAACTTTTTTAATTTTGGTCCTAGAAAAATGCGTCTAAAGAACAAGTTGCATTGTTTTGTTCTAGTTAATAAGAAAAATGTCAAAAATGCTTCAAAAATAAACTGGCAAAAAGTTACTGAAAATTGAAGTTTCAAAATGAAAAAATTTTAGTGATTTTGGAAAAACCTTTGTAACTTTTTTAATTTTGGTCCTAGAAAAATGCGTCTAAAGAAAAAGTTGCATGATTTTGTTCCAGTTAATAGGAAAAATATCCAAAACCCTTTAAAAATAAACTGGCAAAAAGTTACCGAAAATTGAAATTTCAAAATGAAAATTTTTTAGTGATTTTGGAAAAACCTTTGTAACTTTTTTAATTTTGGTCCTAGAAAAATGCGTCTAAAGAACAAGTTGCATGGTTTTGTTCCAGTTAATAGAAAAAATTTCAAAAATGTTAAAAAAATAAACTGGCAAAAAGTTACCGAAAATTGAAGTTTCAAAATGGAAAAATTTTAGTGAATTTTGGAAAAACCTTTGTAACTTTTTTAATTTTGGTCCTAGAAAAATGCGTCTAAAGAAAAAGTTGCATGATTTTGTTCCAGTTAATAGGAAAAATATCCAAAACCCTTTAAAAATAAACTGGCAAAAAGTTACCGAAAATTGAAATTTCAAAATGAAAATTTTTTAGTGATTTTGGAAAAACCTTTGTAACTTTTTTAATTTTGGTCCTAGAAAAATGCGTCTAAAGAACAAGTTGCATGGTTTTGTTCCAGTTAATAGAAAAAATTTCAAAAATGCTTCAAAAATAAACTGGCAAAAAGTTACCGAAAATTGAAGTTTCAAAATAAAAAAATTTTAGTGATTTTGGAAAAACCTTTGTAACTTTTTTAATTTTGGTCCTAGAAAAATGCGTCTAAAGAACAAGTTGCATGGTTTTGTTCTAGTTAATAAGAAAAATGTCAAAAATGCTTCAAAAATAAACTGGCAAAAAGTTACTGAAAATTGAAATTTCAAAATGAAAATTTTTTAGTGATTTTTGAAAAACCTTTGTAACTTTTTTAATTTTGGTCCTAGAAAAATGCGTTTAAAGAAGAAGTTGCATGGTTTTGTTCCAGTTAATAGAAAAAATTTCAAAAATGCTTCAAAAATAAACTGGCAAAAAGTTACCGAAAATTGAAATTTCAAAATGAAAATTTTTTAGTGATTTTGGAAAAACCTTTGTAACTTTTTTAATTTTGGTCCTAGAAAAATGCGTCTAAAGAACAAGTTGCATGGTTTTGTTCTAGTTAATAAGAAAAATGTCAAAAATGCTTCAAAAATAAACTGGCAAAAAGTTACTGAAAATTGAAGTTTCAAAATGAAAAAATTTTAGTGATTTTGGAAAAACCTTTGTAACTTTTTTAATTTTGGTCCTAGAAAAATGCGTCTAAAGAAAAAGTTGCATGATTTTGTTCCAGTCAATAGGAAAAATATCCAAAACCCTTTAAAAATAAACTGGCAAAAAGTTACCGAAAATTGAAATTTCAAAATGAAAATTTTTTAGTGATTTTGGAAAAACCTTTGTAACTTTTTTAATTTTGGTCCTAGAAAAATGCGTCTAAAGACCAAGTTGCATGGTTTTGTTCTAGTTAATAAGAAAAATGTCAAAAATGCTTCAAAAATAAACTGGCAAAAAGTTACTGAAAATTGAAGTTTCAAAATGAAAAAATTTTAGTGATTTTGGAAAAACCTTTGTAACTTTTTTAATTTTGGTCCTAGAAAAATGCGTCTAAAGAAAAAGTTGCATGATTTTGTTCCAGTTAATAGGAAAAATATCCAAAACCCTTTAAAAATAAACTGGCAAAAAGTTACCGAAAATTGAAATTTCAAAATGAAAATTTTTTAGTGATTTTGGAAAAACCTTTGTAACTTTTTTAATTTTGGTCCTAGAAAAATGCGTCTAAAGAACAAGTTGCATGGTTTTGTTCCAGTTAATAGGAAAAATTTCAAAAATGCTTCAAAAATAAACTGGCAAAAAGTTACTGAAAATTGAAATATCAAAATGAAAATTTTTTAGTGATTTTTGAAAAACCTTTGTAACTTTTTTAATTTTGGTCCTAGAAAAATGCGTTTAAAGAAGAAGTTGCATGGTTTTGTTCCAGTTAATAGAAAAAATTTCAAAAATGCTTCAAAAAAAAAATGCCAAAAGTTACCGAAAATTGAAGTTTCAAAATAAAAAAATTTTAGTGATTTTGGAAAAACCTTTGTAACTTTTTTAATTTTGGTCCTAGAAAAATGCGTCTAAAGAACAAGTTGCATGGTTTTGTTCTAGTTAATAAGAAAAATGTCAAAAATGCTTCAAAAATAAACTGGCAAAAAGTTACTGAAAATTGAAGTTTCAAAATGAAAAAATTTTAGTGATTTTGGAAAAACCTTTGTAACTTTTTTAATTTTGGTCCTAGAAAAATGCGTCTAAAGAACAAGTTGCATGGTTTTGTTCCAGTTAATAGAAAAAATTTCAAAAATGCTTTAAAAATAAACTGGCAAAAAGTTACCGAAAATTGAAATTTCAAAATGAAAATTTTTTAGTGATTTTGGAAAAACCTTTGTAACTTTTTTAATTTTGGTCCTAGAAAAATGCGTCTAAAGAACAAGTTGCATTGTTTTGTTCTAGTTAATAAGAAAAATGTCAAAAATGCTTCAAAAATAAACTGGCAAAAAGTTACTGAAAATTGAAGTTTCAAAATGAAAAAATTTTAGTGATTTTGGAAAAACCTTTGTAACTTTTTTAATTTTGGTCCTAGAAAAATGCGTCTAAAGAAAAAGTTGCATGATTTTGTTCCAGTTAATAGGAAAAATATCCAAAACCCTTTAAAAATAAACTGGCAAAAAGTTACCGAAAATTGAAATTTCAAAATGAAAATTTTTTAGTGATTTTGGAAAAACCTTTGTAACTTTTTTAATTTTGGTCCTAGAAAAATGCGTCTAAAGAACAAGTTGCATGGTTTTGTTCCAGTTAATAGAAAAAATTTCAAAAATGTTAAAAAAATAAACTGGCAAAAAGTTACCGAAAATTGAAGTTTCAAAATGGAAAAATTTTAGTGAATTTTGGAAAAACCTTTGTAACTTTTTTAATTTTGGTCCTAGAAAAATGCGTCTAAAGAACAAGTTGCATGGTTTTGTTCCAGTTAATAGAAAAAATTCTAAAAACCCTTTAAAAAGAAACTGGCAAAAAGTTACCGAAAATTGAAATTTCAAAATGAAAATTTTTTAGTGATTTTGGAAAAACCTTTGTAACTTTTTTAATTTTGGTCCTAGAAAAATGCGTCTAAAGAACAAGTTGCATGGTTTTGTTCCAGTTAATAGAAAAAATTTCAAAAATGCTTCAAAAATAAACTGGCAAAAAGTTACCGAAAATTGAAGTTTCAAAATGAAAATTTTTTAGTGATTTTGGAAAAGCCTTTGTAACTTTTTTAATTTTGGTCCTAGAAAAATGCGTCTAAAGAACAAGTTGCATGGTTTTGTTCTAGTTAATAAGAAAAATGTCAAAAATGCTTCAAAAATAAACTGGCAAAAAGTTACTGAAAATTGAAATTTCAAAATGAAAATTTTTTAGTGATTTTTGAAAAACCTTTGTAACTTTTTTAATTTTGGTCCTAGAAAAATGCGTTTAAAGAAGAAGTTGCATGGTTTTGTTCCAGTTAATAGAAAAAATTTCAAAAATGCTTCAAAAATAAACTGGCAAAAAGTTACCGAAAATTGAAATTTCAAAATGAAAATTTTTTAGTGATTTTGGAAAAACCTTTGTAACTTTTTTAATTTTGGTCCTAGAAAAATGCGTCTAAAGAACAAGTTGCATGGTTTTGTTCTAGTTAATAAGAAAAATGTCAAAAATGCTTCAAAAATAAACTGGCAAAAAGTTACTGAAAATTGAAGTTTCAAAATGAAAAAATTTTAGTGATTTTGGAAAAACCTTTGTAACTTTTTTAATTTTGGTCCTAGAAAAATGCGTCTAAAGAAAAAGTTGCATGATTTTGTTCCAGTCAATAGGAAAAATATCCAAAACCCTTTAAAAATAAACTGGCAAAAAGTTACCGAAAATTGAAATTTCAAAATGAAAATTTTTTAGTGATTTTGAAAAAACCTTTGTAACTTTTTTAATTTTGGTCCTAGAAAAATGCGTCTAAAGAAGAAGTTGCATGGTTTTGTTCCAGTTAATAGAAAAAATTTCAAAAATGTTAAAAAAATAAACTGGCAAAAAGTTACCGAAAATTGAAGTTTCAAAATGGAAAAATTTTAGTGAATTTTGGAAAAACCTTTGTAACTTTTTTAATTTTGGTCCTAGAAAAATGCGTCTAAAGAAGAAGTTGCATGGTTTTGTTCCAGTTAATAGGAAAAATATCCAAAACCCTTTAAAAATAAACTGGCAAAAAGTTACCGAAAATTGAAATTTCAAAATGAAAATTTTTTAGTGATTTTGGAAAAACCTTTGTAACTTTTTTAATTTTGGTCCTAGAAAAATGCGTCTAAAGAAAAAGTTGCATGATTTTGTTCCAGTTAATAGGAAAAATATCCAAAACCCTTTAAAAATAAACTGGCAAAAAGTTACCGAAAATTGAAATTTCAAAATGAAAATTTTTTAGTGATTTTGGAAAAACCTTTGTAACTTTTTTAATTTTGGTCCTAGAAAAATGCGTCTAAAGAACCAGTTGCATGGTTTTGTTCCAGTTAATAGAAAAAATTTCAAAAATGCTTCAAAAATAAACTGGCAAAAAGTTACCGAAAATTGAAGTTTCAAAATAAAAAAATTTTAGTGATTTTGGAAAAACCTTTGTAACTTTTTTAATTTTGGTCCTAGAAAAATGCGTCTAAAGAACAAGTTGCATGGTTTTGTTCCAGTTAATAGAAAAAATTTCAAAAATGCTTCAAAAATAAACTGGCAAAAAGTTACCGAAAATTGAAGTTCCAAATTGAAAAATTTTAGTGATTTTGGAAAAAACTTTGTAACTTTTTTAATTTTGGTCCTAGAAAAATGCGTCTAAAGAACAAGTTGCATGGTTTTATTCCAGTTAATAGAAAATATTTCAAAAATGTTAAAAAAATAAACTGGCAAAAAGTTACCGAAAATTGAAATTTCAAAATGAAAATTTTTTAGTGATTTTGAAAAAACCTTTGTAACTTTTTTAATTTTGGTCCTAGAAAAATGCGTCTAAAGAAGAAGTTGCATGGTTTTGTTCCAGTTAATAGAAAAAATTTCAAAAATGTTAAAAAAATAAACTAGCAAAAAGTTACTGAAAATTGAAATTTCAAAATGAAAATTTTTTAGTGATTTTTGAAAAACCTTTGTAACTTTTTTAATTTTGGTCCTAGAAAAATGCGTCTAAAGAACAAGTTGCATGGTTTTGTTCCAGTTAATAGAAAAAATTTCAAAAAAAAAAAAAATAAACTGGCAAAAAGTTACCGAAAATTGAAGTTTCAAAATGGAAAAATTTTAGTGATTTTGGAAAAACCTTTGTAACTTTTTTAATTTTGGTCCTAGAAAAATGCGTCTAAAGAAGAAGTTGCATGGTTTTGTTCCAGTTAATAGGAAAAATATCCAAAACCCTTTAAAAATAAACTGGCAAAAAGTTACCGAAAATTGAAATTTCAAAATGAAAATTTTTTAGTGATTTTGAAAAAACCTTTGTAACTTTTTTAATTTTGGTCCTAGAAAAATGCGTCTAAAGAAGAAGTTGCATGGTTTTGTTCCAGTTAATAGAAAAAATTTAAAAAATGTTAAAAAAATAAACTGGCAAAAAGTTACCGAAAATTGAAGTTTCAAAATGAAAAAATTTTAGTGAATTTTGGAAAAACCTTTGTAACTTTTTTAATTTTGGTCCTAGAAAAATGCGTCTAAAGAACATGTTGCATGGTTTTGTTCCAGTTAATAGAAAAAATGTCAAAAATGCTTCAAAAATAATCTGGCAAAAAGTTACCGAAAATTGAAGTTTCAAAATGAAAATTTTTTAGTGATTTTAGAAAATCCTTTGTAACTTTTTTATATTTGGTCCTAGAAAAATGCGTCTAAAGAACAAGTTGCATGGTTTTGTTCCAGTTAATAGGAAAAATATCCAAAACCCTTTAAAAATAAACTGGCAAAAAGTTACCGAAAATTGAAATTTCAAAATGAAAATTTTTTAGTGATTTTGGAAAAACCTTTGTAACTTTTTTAATTTTGGTCCTAGAAAAATGCGTCTAAAGAAGAAGTTGCATGGTTTTGTTCCAGTTAATAGGAAAAATATCCAAAACCCTTTAAAAATAAACTGGCAAAAAGTTACCGAAAATTGAAATTTCAAAATGAAAATTTTTTAGTGATTTTGGAAAAACCTTTGTAACTTTTTTAATTTTGGTCCTAGAAAAATGCGTCTAAAGAAGAAGTTACATGGCTTTGTTCCAGTTAATAGGAAAAATATCAAAAACCCTTCAAAAATAAACTGGCAAAAAGTTACCGAAAAGTGAAGTTTCAAAATGAAAATTTTTTAGTGATTTTGGAAAAACCTTTGTAACTTTTTTAATTTTGGTCCTAGAAAAATGCGTCTAAAGAAAAAGTTGCATGATTTTGTTCCAGTTAATAGGAAAAATATCCAAAACCCTTTAAAAATAAACTGGCAAAAAGTTACCGAAAATTGAAATTTCAAAATGAAAATTTTTTAGTGATTTTGGAAAAACCTTTGTAACTTTTTTAATTTTGGTCCTAGAAAAATGCGTCTAAAGAACCAGTTGCATGGTTTTGTTCCAGTTAATAGAAAAAATTTCAAAAATGCTTCAAAAATAAACTGGCAAAAAGTTACCGAAAATTGAAGTTTCAAAATAAAAAAATTTTAGTGATTTTGGAAAAACCTTTGTAACTTTTTTAATTTTGGTCCTAGAAAAATGCGTCTAAAGAACAAGTTGCATGGTTTTGTTCCAGTTAATAGAAAAAATTTCAAAAATGCTTCAAAAATAAACTGGCAAAAAGTTACCGAAAATTGAAGTTTCAAAATGAAAAAATTTTAGTGATTTTGGAAAAACCTTTGTAACTTTTTTAATTTTGGTCCTAGAAAAATGCGTCTAAAGAACAAGTTGCATGGTTTTATTCCAGTTAATAGAAAAAATTTCAAAAATGTTAAAAAAATAAACTGGCAAAAAGTTACCGAAAATTGAAGTTTCAAAATGAAAATTTTTTAGTGATTTTGGAAAAGCCTTTGTAACTTTTTTAATTTTGGTCCTAGAAAAATGCGTCTAAAGAACAAGTTGCATGGTTTTATTCCAGTTAATAGAAAATATTTCAAAAATGTTAAAAAAATAAACTGGCAAAAAGTTACCGAAAATTGAAATTTCAAAATGAAAATTTTTTAGTGATTTTGAAAAAACCTTTGTAACTTTTTTAATTTTGGTCCTAGAAAAATGCGTCTAAAGAAGAAGTTGCATGGTTTTGTTCCAGTTAATAGAAAAAATTTCAAAAATGTTAAAAAAATAAACTGGCAAAAAGTTACCGAAAATTGAAGTTTCAAAATGAAAAAATTTTAGTGAATTTTGGAAAAACCTTTGTAACTTTTTTAATTTTGGTCCTAGAAAAATGCGTCTAAAGAAGAAGTTGCATGGTTTTGTTCCAGTTAATAGAAAAAATGTCAAAAACCCTTCAAAAATAAACTGGCAAAAAGTTACTGAAAATTGAAGTTTCAAAATGAAAATTTTTTAGTGATTTTGGAAAAACCTTTGTAACTTTTTTAATTTTGGTCCTAGAAAAATGCGTCTAAAGAAGAAGTTGCATGGTTTTGTTCCAGTTAATAGGAAAAATATCAAAAACCCTTAAAAAATAAACTGGCAAAAAGTTACCGAAAATTGAAGTTTCAAAATGAAAATTTTTTAGTGATTTTGAAAAACCTTTGTAACTTTTTTAATTTTGGTCCTAGAAAAATGCGTTTAAAGAAGAAGTTGCATGGTTTTATTCCAGTTAATAGAAAAAATTTCAAAAATTTTAAAAAAAATAAACTGGCAAAAAGTTACCGAAAATTGAAGTTTCAAAATGAAAATTTTTTAGTGATTTTGGAAAAGCCTTTGTAACTTTTTTAATTTTGGTCCTAGAAAAATGCGTCTAAAGAACCAGTTGCATGGTTTTGTTCCAGTTAATAGAAAAAATTTCAAAAATGCTTCAAAAATAAACTGGCAAAAAGTTACCGAAAATTGAAGTTTCAAAATGAAAATTTTTTAGTGATTTTGGAAAAGCCTTTGTAACTTTTTTAATTTTGGTCCTAGAAAAATGCGTCTAAAGAACAAGTTGCATGGTTTTGTTCCAGTTAATAAGAAAAATGTCAAAAATGCTTCAAAAATAAACTGGCAAAAAGTTACTGAAAATTGAAGTTTCAAAATGAAAAAATTTTAGTGATTTTGGAAAAACCTTTGTAACTTTTTTAATTTTGGTCCTAGAAAAATGCGTCTAAAGAAGCAGTTGCATGTTTTAGTTCCAGTTAATAGAAAAAATTTCAAAAATGCTTTAAAAATAAACTGGCAAAAAGTTACCAAAAATTGAAATTTCAAAATGAAAATTTTTTAGTGATTTTGGAAAAACCTTTGTAACTTTTTTAATTTTGGTCCTAGAAAAATGCGTCTAAAGAAGAAGTTGCATGGTTTTGTTCCAGTTAATAAGAAAAATGTCAAAAATGCTTCAAAAATAAACTGGCAAAAAGTTACCGAAAATTGAAGTTTCAAAATGAAAAAATTTTAGTGATTTTGGAAAAACCTTTGTAACTTTTTTAATTTTGGTCCTAGAAAAATGCGTCTAAAGAAGAAGTTGCATGGTTTTGTTCCAGTCAAAAGAAAAAATGTCAAAAACCCTTTAAAAATAAACTGGCAAAAAGTTACCGAAAATTGAAATTTCAAAATGAAAAAATGTCTGTGATTTTGGAAAAACCTTTGTAACTTTTTTAATTTTGGTCCTAGAAAAATGCGTCTAAAGAAGAAGTTGCATGGTTTTGTTCCAGTTAATAGGAAAAATTTAAAAAACCCTTAAAAAATAAACTGGCAAAAAGTTACCGAAAATTGAAGTTTCAAAATGAAAAAATTTTAGTGAATTTTGGAAAAACCTTTGTAACTTTTTTAATTTTGGTCCTAGAAAAATGCGTCTAAAGAAGAAGTTGCATGGTTTTGTTCCAGTTAATAGGAAAAATGTCAAAAACCCGTTAAAAATAAACTGGCAAAAAGTTACCGAAAATTGAAGTTTCAAAATGAAAAAATTTTAGTGATTTTGGAAAAACCTTTGTAACTTTTTTAATTTTGGTCCTAGAAAAATGCGTCTAAAGAAGAAGTTGCATGGTTTTGTTCCAGTTAATAGAAAAAATGTCAAAAACCCTTAAAAAATAAACTGGCAAAAAGTTACCGAAAATTGAAGTTTCAAAATGAAAAAATTTCTGTGATTTTGGAAAAACCTTTGTAACTTTTTTAATTTTGGTCCTAGAAAAATGCGTCTAAAGAAGAAGTTGCATGGTTTTGTTCCAGTTAATAGAAAAAATGTCAAAAACCCTTCAAAAATAAACTGGCAAAAAGTTACCGAAAATTGAAGTTTCAAAATGAAAAAATGTCTGTGATTTTGGAAAAACCTTTGTAACTTTTTTAATTTTGGTCCTAGAAAAATGCGTCTAAAGAAGAAGTTGCATGGTTTTGTTCCAGTTAATAGGAAAAAATGTCAAAAACCCTTTAAAAATAAACTGGCAAAAAGTTACCGAAAATTGAAGTTTCAAAATGAAAAAATGTCTGTGATTTTGGAAAAACCTTTGTAACTTTTTTAATTTTGGTCCTAGAAAAATGCGTCTAAAGAAGAAGTTGCATGGTTTTGTTCCAGTCAATAGAAAAAATGTCAAAAACCCTTTAAAAATAAACTGGCAAAAAGTTACCGAAAATTGAAGTTTCAAAATGAAAAAATGTTTGTGATTTTGGAAAAACCTTTGTAACTTTTTTAATTTTGGTCCTAGAAAAATGCGTCTAAAGAAGAAGTTGCATGGTTTTGTTCCAGTTAATAGGAAAAATTTCAAAAACCCTTAAAAAATAAACTGGCAAAAAGTTACCGAAAATTGAAGTTTCAAAATGAAAAAATGTCTGTGATTTTGGAAAAACCTTTGTAACTTTTTTAATTTTGGTCCTAGAAAAATGCGTCTAAAGAAGAAGTTGCATGGTTTTGTTCCAGTTAATAGGAAAAATGTCAAAAACCCTTTAAAAATAAACTGGCAAAAAGTTACCGAAAATTGAAGTTTCAAAATGAAAAAATGTCTGTGATTTTGGAAAAACCTTTGTAACTTTTTTAATTTTGGTCCTAGAAAAATGCGTCTAAAGAAGAAGTTGCATGGTTTTGTTCCAGTTAATAGGAAAAATTTCAAAAACCCTTTAAAAATAAACTGGCAAAAAGTTACCGAAAATTGAAGTTTCAAAATGAAAAAATGTCTGTGATTTTGGAAAAACCTTTGTAACTTTTTTAATTTTGGTCCTAGAAAAATGCGTCTAAAGAAGAAGTTGCATGGTTTTGTTCCAGTTAATAGAAAAAATGTCAAAAACCCTTCAAAAATAAACTGGCAAAAAGTTACCGAAAATTGAAGTTTCAAAATGAAAAAATGTCTGTGATTTTGGAAAAACCTTTGTAACTTTTTTAATTTTGGTCCTAGAAAAATGCGTCTAAAGAAGAAGTTGCATGGTTTTGTTCCAGTTAATAGAAAAAATGTCAAAAACCCTTTAAAAATAAACTGGCAAAAAGTTACCGAAAATTGAAGTTTCAAAATGAAAAAATGTCTGTGATTTTGGAAAAACCTTTGTAACTTTTTTAATTTTGGTCCTAGAAAAATGCGTCTAAAGAAGAAGTTGCATGGTTTTGTTCCAGTTAATAGAAAAAATTTCAAAAACCCTTCAAAAATAAACTGGCAAAAAGTTACCGAAAATTGAAGTTTCAAAATGAAAAAATGTCTGTGATTTTGGAAAAACCTTTGTAACTTTTTTAATTTTGGTCCTAGAAAAATGCGTCTAAAGAAGAAGTTGCATGGTTTTGTTCCAGTTAATAGGAAAAATTTTAAAAAACCTTCAAAAATAAACTGGCAAAAAGTTACCGAAAATTGAAGTTTCAAAATGAAAAAATGTCAGTGATTTTGGAAAAACCTTTGTAACTTTTTTAATTTTGGTCCTAGAAAAATGCGTCTAAAGAAGAAGTTGCATGGTTTTGTTCCAGTTAATAGAAAAAATGTCAAAAACCCTTCAAAAATAAACTGGCAAAAAGTTACCGAAATTTGAAGTTTCAAAATGAAAAAATGTCTGTGATTTTGGAAAAACCTTTGTAACTTTTTTAATTTTGGTCCTAGAAAAATGCGTCTAAAGAAGAAGTTGCATGGTTTTGTTCCAGTCAAAAGAAAAAATGTCAAAAACCCTTCAAAAATAAACTGGCAAAAAGTTACCGAAAATTGAAGTTTCAAAATGAAAATTTTTTAGTGATTTTGAAAAAACCTTTGTAACTTTTTTAATTTTGGTCCTAGAAAAATGCGTCTAAAGAAGAAGTTGCATGGTTTTGTTCCAGTCAAAAGAAAAAATGTCAAAAACCCTTTAAAAATAAACTGGCAAAAAGTTACCGAAAACTGAAGTTTCAAAATGAAAAAATGTAAGAGATTTTGGAAAAACCTTTGTAACTTTTTTAATTTTGGTCCTAGAAAAATGCGTCTAAAGAAGAAGTTGCATGGTTTTGTTCCAGTTAATAGGAAAAATGTCAAAAACCCTTCAAAAATAAACTGGCAAAAAGTTACCGAAAATTGAAGTTTCAAAATGAAAAAATGTCTGTGATTTTGGAAAAACCTTTGTAACTTTTTAATTTTGGTCCTAGAAAAATGCGTCTAAAGAAGAAGTTGCATGGTTTTGTTCCAGTTAATAGGAAAAATGTCAAAAACCCTTAAAAAATAAACTGGCAAAAAGTTACCGAAAATTGAAGTTTCAAAATGAAAAAATGTCTGTGATTTTGGAAAAACCTTTGTAACTTTTTTAATTTTGGTCCTAGAAAAATGCGTCTAAAGAAGAAGTTGCATGGTTTTGTTCCAGTTAATAGAAAAAATGTCAAAAACCCTTCAAAAATAAACTGGCAAAAAGTTACCGAAAATTGAAGTTTCAAAATGAAAAAATGTCTGTGATTTTGGAAAAACCTTTGTAACTTTTTTAATTTTGGTCCTAGAAAAATGCGTCTAAAGAAGAAGTTGCATGGTTTTGTTCCAGTTAATAGGAAAAATGTCAAAAACCCTTCAAAAATAAACTGGCAAAAAGTTACCGAAAATTGAAGTTTCAAAATGAAAAAATGTCTGTGATTTTGGAAAAACCTTTGTAACTTTTTTAATTTTGGTCCTAGAAAAATGCGTCTAAAGAAGAAGTTGCATGGTTTTGTTCCAGTTAATAGGAAAAAATGTCAAAAACCCTTCAAAAATAAACTGGCAAAAAGTTACCGAAAATTGAAGTTTCAAAATGAAAAAATGTCTGTGATTTTGGAAAAACCTTTGTAACTTTTTTAATTTTGGTCCTAGAAAAATGCGTCTAAAGAAGAAGTTGCATGGTTTTGTTCCAGTCAAAAGAAAAAATGTCAAAAACCCATAAAAAAAAAAAAGGCAAAAAGTTACCGAAATTTGAAGTTTCAAAATGAAAAAATGTCTGTGATTTTGGAAAAACCTTTGTAACTTTTTTAATTTTGGTCCTAGAAAAATGCGTCTAAAGAAGAAGTTGCATGGTTTTGTTCCAGTTAATAGGAAAAATGTCAAAAACCCGTTAAAAATAAACTGGCAAAAAGTTACCGAAAATTGAAGTTTCAAAATGAAAAAATGTCTGTGATTTTGGAAAAACCTTTGTAACTTTTTTAATTTTGGTCCTAGAAAAATGCGTCTAAAGAAGAAGTTGCATGGTTTTGTTCCAGTTAATAGGAAAAATTTCAAAAACCCTTAAAAAATAAACTGGCAAAAAGTTACCGAAAATTGAAGTTTCAAAATGAAAAAATGTCTGTGATTTTGGAAAAACCTTTGTAACTTTTTTAATTTTGGTCCTAGAAAAATGCGTCTAAAGAAGAAGTTGCATGGTTTTGTTCCAGTTAATAGGAAAAATGTCAAAAACCCTTCAAAAATAAACTGGCAAAAAGTTACCGAAAATTGAAGTTTCAAAATGAAAAAATGTCTGTGATTTTGGAAAAACCTTTGTAACTTTTTTAATTTTGGTCCTAGAAAAATGCGTCTAAAGAAGAAGTTGCATGTTTTTGTTCCAGTTAATAGAAAAAATGTCAAAAACCCTTTAAAAATAAACTGGCAAAAAGTTACCGAAAATTGAAGTTTCAAAATGAAAAAATGTCTGTGATTTTGGAAAAACCTTTGTAACTTTTTTAATTTTGGTCCTAGAAAAATGCGTCTAAAGAAGAAGTTGCATGGTTTTGTTCCAGTTAATAGAAAAAATGTCAAAAACCCTTAAAAAATAAACTGGCAAAAAGTTACGAAAAACTGAAGTTTCAAAATGAAAAAATGTCTGTGATTTTGGAAAAACCTTTGTAACTTTTTTAATTTTTGGTCCTAGAAAAATGCGTCTAAAGAAGAAGTTGCATGGTTTTGTTCCAGTTAATAGGAAAAATGTCAAAAACCCTTCAAAAATAAACTGGCAAAAAGTTACCGAAAATTGAAGTTTTTAAAATGAAAAAATGTCTGTGATTTTGGAAAAACCTTTGTAACTTTTTTAATTTTGGTCCTAGAAAAATGCGTCTAAAGAAGAAGTTGCATGGTTTTGTTCCAGTTAATAGGAAAAATGTCAAAAACCCTTTAAAAATAAACTGGCAAAAAGTTACCGAAAATTGAAGTTTCAAAATGAAAAAATTTTAGTGATTTTGGAAAAACCTTTGTAACTTTTTTAATTTTGGTCCTAGAAAAATGCGTCTAAAGAAGAAGTTGCATGGTTTTGTTCCAGTTAATAGGAAAAATGTCAAAAACCCTTCAAAAATAAACTGGCAAAAAGTTACCGAAAATTGAAGTTTCAAAATGAAAAAATGTCTGTGATTTTGGAAAAAACCTTTGTAACTTTTTTAATTTTGGTCCTAGAAAAATGCGTCTAAAGAAGAAGTTGCATGGTTTTGTTCCAGTTATTTGAAAAAATTTTAAAAACCCGTTAAAAATAAACTGGCAAAAAGTTACCGAAAATTGAAGTTTCAAAATGAAAAAATGTCTGTGATTTTGGAAAAACCTTTGTAACTTTTTTAATTTTGGTCCTAGAAAAATGCGTCTAAAGAAGAAGTTGCATGGTTTTGTTCCAGTTAATAGGAAAAATGTCAAAAACCCTTAAAAAATAAACTGGCAAAAAGTTACCGAAAATTGAAGTTTCAAAATCAAAAATTTTTAGTGATTTTGGAAAAACCTTGTAACTTTTTTAATTTTTGGGTCCTAGAAAAATGCGTCTAAAGAAGAAGTTGCATGGTTTTCCAGTTAATAGAAAAAATTTCAAAAATGTTAAAAATAAATAAACTGGCAAAAAAGTTACCGAAATCTGAAGTTTCAAAATGAAAAATTTTTTTTGATTTTGGAAAAACCTTTGTAACTTTTTTAATTTTGGTCCTAGAAAAATGCGTCTAAAGAAGAAGTTGCATGGTTTTGTTCCAGTTAATAGGAAAAATGTCAAAAACCCTTTAAAAATAAACTGGCAAAAAGTTACCGAAAATTGAAGTTTCAAAATGAAAAAATTTCTGTGATTTTGGAAAAACCTCTGTAACTTTTTTAATTTTGGTGCTAGAAAAATGCGTCTAAAGAAGAAGTTGCATGGTTTTGTTCCAGTTAATAGAAAAAAATTTAAAAACCCTTCAAAAATAAACTGGCAAAAAGTTACCGAAAATTGAAGTTTCAAAATGAAAAAATGTCTGTGATTTTGGAAAATCCTTTGTAACTTTTTTAATTTTGGTCCTAGAAAAATGCGTCTAAAGAAGAAGTTGCATGGTTTTGTTCCAGTTATTAGGAAAAATGTTAAAAACCCCCCTAAAAATAAACTGGCAAAAAGTTACCACAAAATTGAATTTTCAAAATGAAAAAATGTTTGTCATTTTGGAAAATCCTTTGTAACTTTTTAAATTTTGGTCCTAGAAAAATGCGTCAAAAGAAGAAGTTGCATGGTTTTGTTCCAGTTAATAGGAAAAATGTCAAAAACCCTTCAAAAATAAACTGGCAAAAAGTTACCGAAAATTGAAGTTTCAAAATGAAAATTTTTTTAGTGATTTTGGAAAAACCTTTGTAACTTTTTTAATTTTGGTCCTAGAAAAATGCGTCTAAAGAAGAAGTTGCATGGTTTTGTTCCAGTTAATAGGAAAAATTTCAAAAACCCTAAAAAAATAAACTGGCAAAAAGTTACCGAAAATTGAATTTTCTAAATTAAAAAATTTTTATAGTGATTTTGGAAAAACCTTTGTAACTTTTTTAATTTTGGTCCTAGAAAAATGCGTCTAAAGAACAAGTTGCATGGTTTTGTTCCAGTTAATAGGAAAAACAATTTCAAAAAACCCTTTAAAAATAAACTGGCAAAAAGTTACCGAAAATTGAAGTTTCAAAATGAAAAAATTTTAGTGATTTTGGAAAAACCTTTGTAACTTTTTTAATTTTGGTCCTAGAAAAATGCGTCTAAAGAAGAAGTTGCATGGTTTTGTTCCAGTTAATAGGAAAAATGTCAAAAACCCTTTAAAAATAAACTGGCAAAAAGTTACCGAAAATTGAAATTTCAAAATGAAAATTTTTTAGTGATTTTGGAAAAACCTTTGTAACTTTTTTAATTTTGGTCCTAGAAAAATGCGTCTAAAGAAGAAGTT
Organism: Leptopilina drosophilae; assembly: GCA_032873175.1. Classification (NCBI taxonomy): domain Eukaryota; kingdom Metazoa; phylum Arthropoda; class Insecta; order Hymenoptera; family Figitidae; genus Leptopilina; species Leptopilina drosophilae. The sequence continues at coordinate 41,770 of JAVJHS010000087.1, read as the reverse complement.
GCATGGTTTTGTTCCAGTTAATAGAAAAAATTTCAAAAATGCTTCAAAAATAAACTGGCAAAAAGTTACCGAAAATTGAAGTTTCAAAATGAAAAAATGTCTGTGATTTTGGAAAAACCTTTGTAACTTTTTTAATTTTGGTCCTAGAAAAATGCGTCTAAAGAAGAAGTTGCATGGTTTTGTACCAGTTAATAGGAAAAATGTCAAAAACCCGTTAAAAATAAACTGGCAAAAAGTTACCGAAAATTGAAGTTTCAAAATGAAAAATGTCTGTGATTTTGGAAAAACCTTTGTAACTTTTTTAATTTTGGTCCTAGAAAAATGCGTCTAAAGAAGAAGTTGCATGGTTTTGTTCCAGTTAATAGGAAAAATGTCAAAAACCCTTCAAAAATAAACTGGCAAAAAGTTACCGAAAATTGAAGTTTCAAAATGAAAAAATGTCTGTGATTTTGGAAAAACCTTTGTAACTTTTTTAATTTTGGTCCTAGAAAAATGCGTCTAAAGAAGAAGTTGCATGGTTTTGTTCCAGTTAATAGGAAAAATGTCAAAAACCCTTCAAAAATAAACTGGCAAAAAGTTACCGAAAATTGAAGTTTCAAAATGAAAAAATGTCTGTGATTTTGGAAAAACCTTTGTAACTTTTTTAATTTTGGTCCTAGCAGAAAGCGTCTAAAGAAGAAGTTGCATGGTTTGGTTCCAGTTAATAGGAAAAATGTCAAAAAACCTTCAAAAATAAACTGGCAAAAAGTTACCGAAAATTGAAGTTTCAAAATGAAAAAATGTCTGTGATTTTGGAAAAACCTTTGTAACTTTTTTAATTTTGGTCCTAGAAAAATGCGTCTAAAGAAGAAGTTGCATGGTTTTGTTCCAGTTAATAGGAAAAATGTAAAAAACAATTAAAAAATAAACTGGCAAAAAGTTACCGAAATTTGAAGTTTCAAAATGAAAAAATGTCTGTGATTTTGGAAAAACATTTGTAACTTTTTTAATTTTGGTCCTAGAAAAATGCGTCTAAAGAAGAAGTTGCATGGTTTTGTACCAGTTAATAGGAAAAATGTCAAAAACCCGTTAAAAATAAACTGGCAAAAAGTTACCGAAAATTGAAGTTTCAAAATGAAAAAATGTCTGTGATTTTGGAAAAACCTTTGTAACTTTTTTAATTTTGGTCCTAGAAAAATGCGTCTAAAGAAGAAGTTGCATGGTTTTGTACCAGTTAATAGGAAAAATGTCAAAAACCCTTCAAAAATAAACTGGCAAAAAGTTACCGAAAATTGAAGTTTCAAAATGAAAAAATGTCTGTGATTTTGGAAAAACCTCTGTAACTTTTTTAATTTTGGTCCTAGAAAAATGCGTCTAAAGAAGAAGTTGCATGGTTTTGTACCAGTTAATAGGAAAAATTTTAAAAACCCTTCAAAAATAAACTGGCAAAAAGTTACCGAAAATTGAAGTTTCAAAATGAAAAAATGTCTGTGATTTTGGAAAAACCTTTGTAACTTTTTTAATTTTGGTCCTAGAAAAATGCGTCTAAAGAAGAAGTTGCATGGTTTTGTTCCAGTTAATAGGAAAAATGTCAAAAACCCTTAAAAAATAAACTGGCAAAAAAGTTACCGAAAATTGAAGTTTCAAAATGAAAAAATGTCTGTGATTTTGGAAAAACCTTTGTAACTTTTTTAATTTTGGTCCTAGAAAAATGCGTCTAAAGAAGAAGTTGCATGGTTTTGTTCCAGTTAATAGGAAAAATGTCAAAAACCCTTAAAAAATAAACTGGCAAAAAGTTACCGAAAATTGAAGTTTCAAAATGAAAAAATGTCTGTGATTTTGGAAAAACCTTTGTAACTTTTTTAATTTTGGTCCTAGAAAAATGCGTCTAAAGAAGAAGTTGCATGGTTTTGTTCCAGTTAATAGACAAAATGTCAAAAACCCTTTAAAAATAAACTGGCAAAAAGTTACCGAAAACTGCAGTTTCAAAATGAAAAAATGTCTGTGATTTGGAAAAACCTTTGTAACTTTTTTAATTTTGGTCCTAGAAAAATGCGTCTAAAGAAGAAGTTGCATGGTTTTGTTCCAGTTAATAGGAAAAATTTCAAAAACCCTTAAAAAATAAACTGGCAAAAAGTTACCGAAAATTGAAGTTTCAAAATGAAAAAATGTCTGTGATTTTTGAAAAACCTCTGTAACTTTTTTAATTTTGGTCCTAGAAAAATGCGTCTAAAGAAGAAGTTGCATGGTTTTGTTCCAGTTAATAGGAAAAATTTCAAAAACCCTTAAAAAATAAACTGGCAAAAAGTTACCGAAAATTGAAGTTTCAAAATGAAAAAATGTCTGTGATTTTGGAAAAACCTTTGTAACTTTTTTAATTTTGGTCCTAGAAAAATGCGTCTAAAGAATAAGTTGCATGGTTTTGTTCCAGTTAATAGTAAAAATTTCAAAAACCCTTAAAAAATAAACTGGCAAAAAGTTACCGAAAATTGAAGTTTCAAAATGAAAAAATGTCTGTGATTTTGGAAAAACCTTTGTAACTTTTTTAATTTTGGTCCTAGAAAAATGCGTCTAAAGAAGAAGTTGCATGGTTTTGCCTTCCAGTTAATAGGAAAAAATTTCAAAAACCCTTAAAAAATAATCACTGGCAAATAAGTTAACCGAAATATTGAAGTTTCAAAAATGAACAAAATTGCTCTGTGATTTTGGAAACAACGCTTTGTAAACTTTTTTAATTTTGGTCCTGAGAAAAATGCGTCTAAAGAAGAAGTTGCATGTTTTTGCGTTCCAGTTAATAGGAAAAAATTATCAAAAAACCCTTAAAAACACTAAACTGGCAAAAAGTTAACCCGGAACAATTGAAGTATTCACAAATGAAAAAAATGGTCTGTGATTTTGGAAAAACCTTTGTAACTTTTTTTTAATTTTGGTGCCTAGAAAAATGCGTCTAAAGAAAATTGCATGTTTTTAGCTCCAGTTAATAGAAAAATGTCAAAAACCCGGTTAAAAAATAAACTGGCAAAAAGTTACCGAAAATTGAAGTTTCAAAATGAAAAAATGTCTGTGATTTTGGAAAATACCTTGTAACTTTTTTAATTTTGGTCCTAGAAAAATGCGTCTAAAGAAGAAGTTGCATGGTTTTGTTGTCCAGTTAGTAGGAAAAAATTTCAAAAACCCTTAAAGAAATAAACTGGCAAAAAGTTACCAGAAAATTGAAGTTTCAAAATGAAAAAATGTCAGTGATTTTGGAAAAACCTTTGTAACTTTTTTAATTTTGGTCCTAGAAATAATGCGTCTAAAGAAGAAGTTGCATGGTTTTGTTCCAGTTATTAGGAAAAATTTCAAAAACGCCTTAAAAAATAAACTGGCAACAAAGTTACCGAAAATTGAAGTTTTTTCAAAATGAAAAAATGTCCTGTGATTTTGGAAAAACCTTTGTAACTTTATTAATTTTGGGTCCTAGAAAAATCGCGTCTAAAGAAGAAGTTGCATGGCTTTGCTTGCAGTTAATAGGAAAAATTTCAAAAACTCTTAAAAAAATAAACGGGCAAAAAGTTACCGAAAATTGAAGTTTCAAAATGAAAAAATGTCTGTGATTTGCGGGAAAAACCTTTGTAACCTTTTTTTTAATTTTGGTCCCTAGAAAAATGCGTCTAAAGAAGAAAGTTGCATGTTCTCTGTTCCAGTTTAGTAGGGAAAATTTTCAAAAACCCCTTTAAAAAAAAAAAACTGGCAAAAAGTTACCGAAAATTGAAGTTTCAAAAAGGAAAAAATGTCAGTGATTTTGGAAAAACCTTTGTAACTTTTTTTAATTTTGGTCCTAGAAAAATGCGTCTAAAGAAGAAGTTGCTTGGTTTTTGCTCCAGTTAATAGGAAAAAAATGTCAAAAACCCTTAAAAAATAAACTGGCAAAAATGTACCGAAAATTGAAGTTTCAAAATGACAAAATGTCTGTGATTTTGGAAAAAACCTTTGTAACTTTTTTAATTTAGGTCCTAGAAAAATGCGTCTAAAGAAGAAGTTGCCTGGTTTTGTTCCAGTTTAGTAGGAAAAATTTCAAAAACCCTTAAAAAATAAACTGGCAAAAAGTTATCCGAAACTTGAAGTTTCAAAAATGGACCAAATGTTCTGTGATTTTTGGAAAAACCTTTGTAACTTTTTTAATTTTGGTCCTAGAAAAATGCGTCTAAAGACTGAACGTTGCATGATTTTGGTTCAGTTAGTAGGAAAAATTTCAAAAACCCTTAAAAAAAAATAACTGGCAAAAAAGTTACCGAAAATTGAGAGTTTCAAAATGAAAAAATGCCTGTGATTTTGGAAAAAAACTTTGGGTAACTTTTTTAATTTTGGTCCAAGAAAAATGCGTCTAAAGAAGAAAGTTGCATGGTTTGACTCCAGTTAATAAGAAAAAATTTTCAAAAACCCATATAAAATAAACTGGCAAAAAGTTTCCGAAAATTGAAGTTTCAAAATGAACAAAATGTCTGTGATTTGGGAAAAACCTTTGTAACTTTTTTTAATTTTGGTCCTAGAAAAATGGCGTTCAAAAGAAGAAGTTGCATGGTTTTGTTCCAGTTAATAGTAAAAATTTCAAAAACCCTAAAAAAATAAACTGGCAAAAAGTTACCGAAAATTGAAGTTTCAAAATGAAAAAATGTCTGTGATTTTGGAAAAACCTTTGTAACTTTTTTAATTTTGGTCCTAGAAAAATGCGTCTAAAGAAGAAGTTGCATGGTTTTGTTCCAGTTAATAGGAAAAATTTCAAAAACCCTTAAAAAATAAACTGGCAAAAAGTTACCGAAAATTGAAGTTTCAAAATGAAAAAATGTCTGTGATTTTGGAAAAACCTTTGTAACTTTTTTAATTTTGGTCCTAGAAAAATGCGTCTAAAGAAGAAGTTGCATGGTTTTGTTCCAGTTAATAGGAAAAATTTCAAAAACCCTTAAAAAATAAACTGGCAAAAAGTTACCGAAAATTGAAGTTTCAAAATGAAAAAATGTCTGTGATTTTGGAAAAACCTTTGTAACTTTTTTAATTTTGGTCCTAGAAAAATGCGTCTAAAGAAGAAGTTGCATGGTTTTGTTCCAGTTAATAGGAAAAATTTCAAAAACCCTTAAAAAATAAACTGGCAAAAAGTTACCGAAAATTGAAGTTTCAAAATGAAAAAATGTCTGTGATTTTGGAAAAACCTTTGTAACTTTTTTAATTTTGGTCCTAGAAAAATGCGTCTAAAGAAGAAGTTGCATGGTTTTGTTCCAGTTAATAGGAAAAATTTCAAAAACCCTTAAAAAATAAACTGGCAAAAAGTTACCGAAAATTGAAGTTTCAAAATGAAAAAATGTCTGTGATTTTGGAAAAACCTTTGTAACTTTTTTAATTTTGGTCCTAGAAAAATGCGTCTAAAGAAGAAGTTGCATGGTTTTGTTCCAGTTAATAGGAAAAATTTCAAAAACCCTTAAAAAATAAACTGGCAAAAAGTTACCGAAAATTGAAGTTTCAAAATGAAAAAATGTCTGTGATTTTGGAAAAACCTTTGTAACTTTTTTAATTTTGGTCCTAGAAAAATGCGTCTAAAGAAGAAGTTGCATGGTTTTGTTCCAGTTAATAGGAAAAATTTCAAAAACCCTTAAAAAATAAACTGGCAAAAAGTTACCGAAATTGAAGTTTCAAAATGAAAAAATGTCTGTGATTTTGGAAAAACCTTTGTAACTTTTTTAATTTTGGTCCTAGAAAAATGCGTCTAAAGAAGAAGTTGCATGGTTTTGTTCCAGTTAATAGGAAAAATTTCAAAAACCCTTAAAAAATAAACTGGCAAAAAGTTACCGAAAATTGAAGTTTCAAAATGAAAAAATGTCTGTGATTTTGGAAAAACCTTTGTAACTTTTTTAATTTTGGTCCTAGAAAAATGCGTCTAAAGAAGAAGTTGCATGGTTTTGTTCCAGTTAATAGGAAAAATTTCAAAAACCCTTAAAAAATAAACTGGCAAAAAGTTACCGAAAATTGAAGTTTCAAAATGAAAAAATGTCTGTGATTTTGGAAAAACCTTTGTAACTTTTTTAATTTTGGTCCTAGAAAAATGCGTCTAAAGAAGAAGTTGCATGGTTTTGTTCCAGTTAATAGGAAAAATTTCAAAAACCCTTAAAAAATAAACTGGCAAAAAGTTACCGAAAATTGAAGTTTCAAAATGAAAAAATGTCTGTGATTTTGGAAAAACCTTTGTAACTTTTTTAATTTTGGTCCTAGAAAAATGCGTCTAAAGAAGAAGTTGCATGGTTTTGTTCCAGTTAATAGGAAAAATTTCAAAAACCCTTAAAAAATAAACTGGCAAAAAGTTACCGAAAATTGAAGTTTCAAAATGAAAAAATGTCTGTGATTTTGGAAAAACCTTTGTAACTTTTTTAATTTTGGTCCTAGAAAAATGCGTCTAAAGAAGAAGTTGCATGGTTTTGTTCCAGTTAATAGGAAAAAATGTCAAAAACCCTTAAAAAATAAACTGGCAAAAAGTTACCGAAAATTGAAGTTTCAAAATGAAAAAATGTCTGTGATTTTGGAAAAACCTTTGTAACTTTTTTAATTTTGGTCCTAGAAAAATGCGTCTAAAGAAGAAGTTGCATGGTTTTGTTCCAGTTAATAGGAAAAATTTCAAAAACCCTTAAAAAATAAACTGGCAAAAAGTTACCGAAAATTGAAGTTTCAAAATGAAAAAATGTCTGTGATTTTGGAAAAACCTTTGTAACTTTTTTAATTTTGGTCCTAGAAAAATGCGTCTAAAGAAGAAGTTGCATGGTTTTGTTCCAGTTAATAGGAAAAATTTCAAAAACCCTTAAAAAATAAACTGGCAAAAAGTTACCGAAAATTGAAGTTTCAAAATGAAAAAATGTCTGTGATTTTGGAAAAACCTTTGTAACTTTTTTAATTTTGGTCCTAGAAAAATGCGTCTAAAGAAGAAGTTGCATGGTTTTGTTCCAGTTAATAGGAAAAATTTCAAAAACCCTTAAAAAATAAACTGGCAAAAAGTTACCGAAAATTGAAGTTTCAAAATGAAAAAATGTCTGTGATTTTGGAAAAACCTTTGTAACTTTTTTAATTTTGGTCCTAGAAAAATGCGTCTAAAGAAGAAGTTGCATGGTTTTGTTCCAGTTAATAGGAAAAATTTCAAAAACCCTTAAAAAATAAACTGGCAAAAAGTTACCGAAAATTGAAGTTTCAAAATGAAAAAATGTCTGTGATTTTGGAAAAACCTTTGTAACTTTTTTAATTTTGGTCCTAGAAAAATGCGTCTAAAGAAGAAGTTGCATGGTTTTGTTCCAGTTAATAGGAAAAATTTCAAAAACCCTTAAAAAATAAACTGGCAAAAAGTTACCGAAAATTGAAGTTTCAAAATGAAAAAATGTCTGTGATTTTGGAAAAACCTTTGTAACTTTTTTAATTTTGGTCCTAGAAAAATGCGTCTAAAGAAGAAGTTGCATGGTTTTGTTCCAGTTAATAGGAAAAATTTCAAAAACCCTTAAAAAATAAACTGGCAAAAAGTTACCGAAAATTGAAGTTTCAAAATGAAAAAATGTCTGTGATTTTGGAAAAACCTTTGTAACTTTTTTAATTTTGGTCCTAGAAAAATGCGTCTAAAGAAGAAGTTGCATGGTTTTGTTCCAGTTAATAGGAAAAATTTCAAAAACCCTTAAAAAATAAACTGGCAAAAAGTTACCGAAAATTGAAGTTTCAAAATGAAAAAATGTCTGTGATTTTGGAAAAACCTTTGTAACTTTTTTAATTTTGGTCCTAGAAAAATGCGTCTAAAGAAGAAGTTGCATGGTTTTGTTCCAGTTAATAGGAAAAATTTCAAAAACCCTTAAAAAATAAACTGGCAAAAAGTTACCGAAAATTGAAGTTTCAAAATGAAAAAATGTCTGTGATTTTGGAAAAACCTTTGTAACTTTTTTAATTTTGGTCCTAGAAAAATGCGTCTAAAGAAGAAGTTGCATGGTTTTGTTCCAGTTAATAGGAAAAATTTCAAAAACCCTTAAAAAATAAACTGGCAAAAAGTTACCGAAAATTGAAGTTTCAAAATGAAAAAATGTCTGTGATTTTGGAAAAACCTTTGTAACTTTTTTAATTTTGGTCCTAGAAAAATGCGTCTAAAGAAGAAGTTGCATGGTTTTGTTCCAGTTAATAGGAAAAATTTCAAAAACCCTTAAAAAATAAACTGGCAAAAAGTTACCGAAAATTGAAGTTTCAAAATGAAAAAATGTCTGTGATTTTGGAAAAACCTTTGTAACTTTTTTAATTTTGGTCCTAGAAAAATGCGTCTAAAGAAGAAGTTGCATGGTTTTGTTCCAGTTAATAGGAAAAATTTCAAAAACCCTTAAAAAATAAACTGGCAAAAAGTTACCGAAAATTGAAGTTTCAAAATGAAAAAATGTCTGTGATTTTGGAAAAACCTTTGTAACTTTTTTAATTTTGGTCCTAGAAAAATGCGTCTAAAGAAGAAGTTGCATGGTTTTGTTCCAGTTAATAGGAAAAATTTCAAAAACCCTTAAAAAATAAACTGGCAAAAAGTTACCGAAAATTGAAGTTTCAAAATGAAAAAATGTCTGTGATTTTGGAAAAACCTTTGTAACTTTTTTAATTTTGGTCCTAGAAAAATGCGTCTAAAGAAGAAGTTGCATGGTTTTGTTCCAGTTAATAGGAAAAATTTCAAAAACCCTTAAAAAATAAACTGGCAAAAAGTTACCGAAAATTGAAGTTTCAAAATGAAAAAATGTCTGTGATTTTGGAAAAACCTTTGTAACTTTTTTAATTTTGGTCCTAGAAAAATGCGTCTAAAGAAGAAGTTGCATGGTTTTGTTCCAGTTAATAGGAAAAATTTCAAAAACCCTTAAAAAATAAACTGGCAAAAAGTTACCGAAAATTGAAGTTTCAAAATGAAAAAATGTCTGTGATTTTGGAAAAACCTTTGTAACTTTTTTAATTTTGGTCCTAGAAAAATGCGTCTAAAGAAGAAGTTGCATGGTTTTGTTCCAGTTAATAGGAAAAATTTCAAAAACCCTTAAAAAATAAACTGGCAAAAAGTTACCGAAAATTGAAGTTTCAAAATGAAAAAATGTCTGTGATTTTGGAAAAACCTTTGTAACTTTTTTAATTTTGGTCCTAGAAAAATGCGTCTAAAGAAGAAGTTGCATGGTTTTGTTCCAGTTAATAGGAAAAATTTCAAAAACCCTTAAAAAATAAACTGGCAAAAAGTTACCGAAATATGAAGTTTCAAAATGAAAAAATGTCTGTGATTTTGGAAAAACCTTTGTAACTTTTTTAATTTTGGTCCTAGAAAAATGCGTCTAAAGAAGAAGTTGCATGGTTTTGTTCCAGTTAATAGGAAAAATTTCAAAAACCCTTAAAAAATAAACTGGCAAAAAGTTACCGAAAATTGAAGTTTCAAAATGAAAAAATGTCTGTGATTTTGGAAAAACCTTTGTAACTTTTTTAATTTTGGTCCTAGAAAAATGCGTCTAAAGAAGAAGTTGCATGGTTTTGTTCCAGTTAATAGAAAAAATGTCAAAAACCCGTTAAAAATAAACTGGCAAAAAGTTACCGAAAATTGAAGTTTCAAAATGAAAAAATGTCTGTGATTTTGGAAAAACCTTTGTAACTTTTTTAATTTTGGTCCTAGAAAAATGCGTCTAAAGAAGAAGTTGCATGGTTTTGTTCCAGTAAAAAGAAAAAATTTCAAAAACCCTTAAAAAATAAACTGGCAAAAAGTTACCGAAAATTGAAGTTTCAAAATGAAAAAATGTCTGTGATTTTGGAAAAACCTTTGTAACTTTTTTAATTTTGGTCCTAGAAAAATGCGTCTAAAGAAGAAGTTGCATGGTTTTGTTCCAGTTAATAGGAAAAATTTCAAAAACCCTTAAAAAATAAACTGGCAAAAAGTTACCGAAAATTGAAGTTTCAAAATGAAAAAATGTCTGTGATTTTGGAAAAACCTTTGTAACTTTTTTAATTTTGGTCCTAGAAAAATGCGTCTAAAGAAGAAGTTGCATGGTTTTGTTCCAGTTAATAGGAAAAATTTCAAAAACCCTTAAAAAATAAACTGGCAAAAAGTTACCGAAAATTGAAGTTTCAAAATGAAAAAATGTCTGTGATTTTGGAAAAACCTTTGTAACTTTTTTAATTTTGGTCCTAGAAAAATGCGTCTAAAGAAGAAGTTGCATGGTTTTGTTCCAGTTAATAGGAAAAATTTCAAAAACCCTTAAAAAATAAACTGGCAAAAAGTTACCGAAAATTGAAGTTTCAAAATGAAAAAATGTCTGTGATTTTGGAAAAACCTTTGTAACTTTTTTAATTTTGGTCCTAGAAAAATGCGTCTAAAGAAGAAGTTGCATGGTTTTGTTCCAGTTAATAGGAAAAATTTCAAAAACCCTTAAAAAATAAACTGGCAAAAAGTTACCGAAAATTGAAGTTTCAAAATGAAAAAATGTCTGTGATTTTGGAAAAACCTTTGTAACTTTTTTAATTTTGGTCCTAGAAAAATGCGTCTAAAGAAGAAGTTGCATGGTTTTGTTCCAGTTAATAGGAAAAATTTCAAAAACCCTTAAAAAATAAACTGGCAAAAAGTTACCGAAAATTGAAGTTTCAAAATGAAAAAATGTCTGTGATTTTGGAAAAACCTTTGTAACTTTTTTAATTTTGGTCCTAGAAAAATGCGTCTAAAGAAGAAGTTGCATGGTTTTGTTCCAGTTAATAGGAAAAATTTCAAAAACCCTTAAAAAATAAACTGGCAAAAAGTTACCGAAAATTGAAGTTTCAAAATGAAAAAATGTCTGTGATTTTGGAAAAACCTTTGTAACTTTTTTAATTTTGGTCCTAGAAAAATGCGTCTAAAGAAGAAGTTGCATGGTTTTGTTCCAGTTAATAGGAAAAATTTCAAAAACCCTTAAAAAATAAACTGGCAAAAAGTTACCGAAAATTGAAGTTTCAAAATGAAAAAATGTCTGTGATTTTGGAAAAACCTTTGTAACTTTTTTAATTTTGGTCCTAGAAAAATGCGTCTAAAGAAGAAGTTGCATGGTTTTGTTCCAGTTAATAGGAAAAATTTCAAAAACCCTTAAAAAATAAACTGGCAAAAAGTTACCGAAAATTGAAGTTTCAAAATGAAAAAATGTCTGTGATTTTGGAAAAACCTTTGTAACTTTTTTAATTTTGGTCCTAGAAAAATGCGTCTAAAGAAGAAGTTGCATGGTTTTGTTCCAGTTAATAGGAAAAATTTCAAAAACCCTTAAAAAATAAACTGGCAAAAAGTTACCGAAAATTGAAGTTTCAAAATGAAAAAATGTCTGTGATTTTGGAAAAACCTTTGTAACTTTTTTAATTTTGGTCCTAGAAAAATGCGTCTAAAGAAGAAGTTGCATGGTTTTGTTCCAGTTAATAGGAAAAATTTCAAAAACCCTTAAAAAATAAACTGGCAAAAAGTTACCGAAAATTGAAGTTTCAAAATGAAAAAATGTCTGTGATTTTGGAAAAACCTTTGTAACTTTTTTAATTTTGGTCCTAGAAAAATGCGTCTAAAGAAGAAGTTGCATGGTTTTGTTCCAGTTAATAGGAAAAATGTCAAAAACCCTTCAAAAATAAACTGGCAAAAAGTTACCGAAACTTGAAGTTTCAAAATGAAAAAATGTCTGTGATTTTGGAAAAACCTTTGTAACTTTTTTAATTTTGGTCCTAGAAAAATGCGTCTAAAGAAGAAGAAGTTGCATGGATTTGTTCCAGTTAATAGGAAATATATCAAAAACCCTTCAAAAATAAACTGGCAAAAAGTTACCGAAAATTGAATTTTCAAAATGAAAAAATCTCTGTGATTTTGGAAAAACCTTTGTAACTTTTTTAATTTTGGTCCTAGAAAAATGCGTCTAAAGAAGAAGTTGCATGGATTTGTTCCAGTTAATAGGAAAAATTTCAAAAACCCTTAAAAAATAAACTGGCAAAAAGTTACCGAAAATTGAAGTTTCAAAATGAAAAAATGTCTGTGATTTTGGAAAAACCTTTGTAACTTTTTTAATTTTGGTCCTAGAAAAATGCGTCTAAAGAAGAAGTTGCATGGTTTTGTTCCAGTTAATAGGAAAAATTTCAAAAACCCTTAAAAAGAAACTGGCAAAAAGTTACCGAAAATTGAACTTTCAAAATGAAAAAATGTCTGTGATTTTGGAAAAACCTTTGTAACTTTTTTAATTTTGGTCCTAGAAAAATGCGTCTAAAGAAGAAGTTGCATGGTTTTGTTCCAGTTAATAGGAAAAATTTCAAAAACCCTTAAAAAATAAACTGGCAAAAAGTTACCGAAAATTGAAGTTTCAAAATGAAAAAATGTCTGTGATTTTGGAAAAACCTTTGTAACTTTTTTAATTTTGGTCCTAGAAAAATGCGTCTAAAGAAGAAGTTGCATGGTTTTGTTCCAGTTAATAGGAAAAATTTCAAAAACCCTTAAAAAATAAACTGGCAAAAAGTTACCGAAAATTGAAGTTTCAAAATGAAAAAATGTCTGTGATTTTGGAAAAACCTTTGTAACTTTTTTAATTTTGGTCCTAGAAAAATGCGTCTAAAGAAGAAGTTGCATGGTTTTGTTCCAGTTAATAGGAAAAATTTCAAAAACCCTTAAAAAATAAACTGGCAAAAAGTTACCGAAAATTGAAGTTTCAAAATGAAAAAATGTCTGTGATTTTGGAAAAACCTTTGTAACTTTTTTAATTTTGGTCCTAGAAAAATGCGTCTAAAGAAGAAGTTGCATGGTTTTGTTCCAGTTTATAGAAAAATGTCAAAAAACCCTTAAAAAATAAACTGGCAAAAAGTTACCGAAAATTGAAGTTTCAAAATGAAAAAATGTCTGTGATTTTGGAAAATCCTTTGTAACTTTTTTAATTTTGGTCCTAGAAAAATGCGTCTAAAGAAGAAGTTGCATGGTTTTGTTCCAATTAATAGAAAAATTTCAAAAACTCTTCAAAAATAAACTGGCAAAAAGTTACCGAAAGTTGAAGTTTCAAAATGAAAAAATGTCTGTGATTTTGGAAAAACCTTTGTAACTTTTTTAATTTTGGTCCTAGAAAAATGCGTCTAAAGAAGAAGTTGCATGGTTTTGTTCCAGTTAATAGGAAAAATTTCAAAAACCCTTAAAAAATAAACTGGCAAAAAGTTACCGAAAATTGAAGTTTCAAAATGAAAAAATGTCTGTGATTTTGGAAAAACCTTTGTAACTTTTTTAATTTTGGTCCTAGAAAAATGCGTCTAAAGAAGAAGTTGCATGGTTTTGTTCCAGTTAATAGGAAAAATTTCAAAAACCCTTAAAAAATAAACTGGCAAAAAGTTACCGAAAATTGAAGTTTCAAAATGAAAAAATGTCTGTGATTTTGGAAAAACCTTTGTAACTTTTTTAATTTTGGTCCTAGAAAAATGCGTCTAAAGAAGAAGTTGCATGGTTTTGCTCCAGTTAATAGGAAAAATTTCAAAAACCCTTAAAAAATAAACTGGCAAAAAGTTACCGAAAATTGAAGTTTCAAAATGAAAAAATGTCTGTGATTTTGGAAAAACCTTTGTAACTTTTTTAATTTTGGTCCTAGAAAAATGCGTCTAAAGAAGAAGTTGCATGGTTTTGTTCCAGTTAATAGGAAAAATTTCAAAAACCCTTAAAAAATAAACTGGCAAAAAGTTACCGAAAATTGAAGTTTCAAAATGAAAAAATGTCTGTGATTTTGGAAAAACCTTTGTAACTTTTTTAATTTTGGTCCTAGAAAAATGCGTCTAAAGAAGAAGTTGCATGGTTTTGTTCCAGTTAATAGGAAAAATTTCAAAAACCCTTAAAAAATAAACTGGCAAAAAGTTACCGAAAATTGAAGTTTCAAAATGAAAAAATGTCTGTGATTTTGGAAAAACCTTTGTAACTTTTTTAATTTTGGTCCTAGAAAAATGCGTCTAAAGAAGAAGTTGCATGGTTTTGTTCCAGTTAATAGGAAAAATTTCAAAAACCCTTAAAAAATAAACTGGCAAAAAGTTACCGAAAATTGAAGTTTCAAAATGAAAAAATGTCTGTGATTTTGGAAAAACCTTTGTAACTTTTTTAATTTTGGTCCTAGAAAAATGCGTCTAAAGAAGAAGTTGCATGGTTTTGTTCCAGTTAATAGGAAAAATTTCAAAAACCCTTAAAAAATAAACTGGCAAAAAGTTACCGAAAATTGAAGTTTCAAAATGAAAAAATGTCTGTGATTTTGGAAAAACCTTTGTAACTTTTTTAATTTTGGTCCTAGAAAAATGCGTCTAAAGAAGAAGTTGCATGGTTTTGTTCCAGTTAATAGAAAAATGTCAAAAACCCTTAAAAAATAAACTGGCAAAAAGTTACCGAAAATTGAAGTTTCAAAATGAAAAAATGTCTGTGATTTTGGAAAAACCTTTGTAACTTTTTTAATTTTGGTCCTAGAAAAATGCGTCTAAAGAAGAAGTTGCATGGTTTTGTTCCAGTTAATAGGAAAAATTTCAAAAACCCTTAAAAAATAAACTGGCAAAAAGTTACCGAAATTGAAGTTTCAAAATGAAAAAATGTCTGTGATTTTGGAAAAACCTTTGTAACTTTTTTAATTTTGGTCCTAGAAAAATGCGTCTAAAGAAGAAGTTGCATGGTTTTGTTCCAGTTAATAGGAAAAATGTCAAAAACCCTTAAAAAATAAACTGGCAAAAAGTTACCGAAAATTGAAGTTTCAAAATGAAAAAATGTCTGTGATTTTGGAAAAACCTTTGTAACTTTTTTAATTTTGGTCCTAGAAAAATGCGTCTAAAGAAGAAGTTGCATGGTTTTGTTCCAGTTAATAGGAAAAATTTCAAAAACCCTTAAAAATAAACTGGCAAAAAGTTACCGAAAATTGAAGTTTCAAAATGAAAAAATGTCTGTGATTTTGGAAAAACCTTTGTAACTTTTTTAATTTTGGTCCTAGAAAAATGCGTCTAAAGAAGAAGTTGCATGGTTTTGTTCCAGTTAATAGGAAAAATTTCAAAAACCCTTAAAAAATAAACTGGCAAAAAGTTACCGAAAATTGAAGTTTCAAAATGAAAAAATGTCTGTGATTTTGGAAAAACCTTTGTAACTTTTTTAATTTTGGTCCTAGAAAAATGCGTCTAAAGAAGAAGTTGCATGGTTTTGTTCCAGTTAATAGGAAAAATTTCAAAAACCCTTAAAAAATAAACTGGCAAAAAGTTACCGAAAATTGAAGTTTCAAAATGAAAAAATGTCTGTGATTTTGGAAAAACCTTTGTAACTTTTTTAATTTTGGTCCTAGAAAAATGCGTCTAAAGAAGAAGTTGCATGGTTTTGTTCCAGTTAATAGGAAAAATTTCAAAAACCCTTAAAAAATAAACTGGCAAAAAGTTACCGAAAATTGAAGTTTCAAAATGAAAAAATGTCTGTGATTTTGGAAAAACCTTTGTAACTTTTTTAATTTTGGTCCTAGAAAAATGCGTCTAAAGAAGAAGTTGCATGGTTTTGTTCCAGTTAATAGGAAAAATTTCAAAAACCCTTAAAAAATAAACTGGCAAAAAGTTACCGAAAATTGAAGTTTCAAAATGAAAAAATGTCTGTGATTTTGGAAAAACCTTTGTAACTTTTTTAATTTTGGTCCTAGAAAAATGCGTCTAAAGAAGAAGTTGCATGGTTTTGTTCCAGTTAATAGGAAAAATTTCAAAAACCCTTAAAAAATAAACTGGCAAAAAGTTACCGAAAATTGAAGTTTCAAAATGAAAAAATGTCTGTGATTTTGGAAAAACCTTTGTAACTTTTTTAATTTTGGTCCTAGAAAAATGCGTCTAAAGAAGAAGTTGCATGGTTTTGTTCCAGTTAATAGGAAAAATTTCAAAAACCCTTAAAAAATAAACTGGCAAAAAGTTACCGAAAATTGAAGTTTCAAAATGAAAAAATGTCTGTGATTTTGGAAAAACCTTTGTAACTTTTTTAATTTTGGTCCTAGAAAAATGCGTCTAAAGAAGAAGTTGCATGGTTTTGTTCCAGTTAATAGGAAAAATTTCAAAAACCCTTAAAAAATAAACTGGCAAAAAGTTACCGAAAATTGAAGTTTCAAAATGAAAAAATGTCTGTGATTTTGGAAAAACCTTTGTAACTTTTTTAATTTTGGTCCTAGAAAAATGCGTCTAAAGAAGAAGTTGCATGGTTTTGTTCCAGTTAATAGGAAAAATTTCAAAAACCCTTAAAAAATAAACTGGCAAAAAGTTACCGAAAATTGAAGTTTCAAAATGAAAAAATGTCTGTGATTTTGGAAAAACCTTTGTAACTTTTTTAATTTTGGTCCTAGAAAAATGCGTCTAAAGAAGAAGTTGCATGGTTTTGTTCCAGTTAATAGGAAAAATTTCAAAAACCCTTAAAAAATAAACTGGCAAAAAGTTACCGAAAATTGAAGTTTCAAAATGAAAAAATGTCTGTGATTTTGGAAAAACCTTTGTAACTTTTTTAATTTTGGTCCTAGAAAAATGCGTCTAAAGAAGAAGTTGCATGGTTTTGTTCCAGTTAATAGAAAAATGTCAAAAACCCTTAAAAAATAAACTGGCAAAAAGTTACCGAAAATTGAAGTTTCAAAATGAAAAAATGTCTGTGATTTTGGAAAAACCTTTGTAACTTTTTTAATTTTGGTCCTAGAAAAATGCGTCTAAAGAAGAAGTTGCATGGTTTTGTTCCAGTTAATAGAAAAAATTTCAAAAACCCTTAAAAAATAAACTGGCAAAAAGTTACCGAAAATTGAAGTTTCAAAATGAAAAAATGTCTGTGATTTTGGAAAAACCTTTGTAACTTTTTTAATTTTGGTCCTAGAAAAATGCGTCTAAAGAAGAAGTTGCATGGTTTTGTTCCAGTTAATAGGAAAAATTTCAAAAACCCTTAAAAAATAAACTGGCAAAAAGTTACCGAAAATTGAAGTTTCAAAATGAAAAAATGTCTGTGATTTTGGAAAAACCTTTGTAACTTTTTTAATTTTGGTCCTAGAAAAATGCGTCTAAAGAAGAAGTTGCATGGTTTTGTTCCAGTTAATAGGAAAAATTTCAAAAACCCTTAAAAAATAAACTGGCAAAAAGTTACCGAAAATTGAAGTTTCAAAATGAAAAAATGTCTGTGATTTTGGAAAAACCTTTGTAACTTTTTTAATTTTGGTCCTAGAAAAATGCGTCTAAAGAAGAAGTTGCATGGTTTTGTTCCAGTTAATAGGAAAAATTTTCAAAATTCTTAAAAAAATAAACTGGCAAAAAGTTACCGAAAATTGAAGTTTCAAAATGAAAAAATGTCTGTGATTTTGGAAAAACCTTTGTAACTTTTTTAATTTTGGTCCTAGAAAAATGCGTCTAAAGAAGAAGTTGCATGGTTTTGTTCCAATTAATAGAAAAATTTCAAAAACTCTTCAAAAATAAACTGGCAAAAAGTTACCGAAAGTTGAAGTTTCAAAATTAAAAAATGTCTGTGATTTTGGAAAATCCTTTGTAACTTTTTTAATTTTGGTCCTAGAAAAATGCGTCTAAAGAAGAAGTTGCATGGTTTTGTTCCAGTTAATAGGAAAAATTTCAAAAACCCTTAAAAAATAAACTGGCAAAAAGTTACCGAAAATTGAAGTTTCAAAATGAAAAAATGTCTGTGATTTTGGAAAAACCTTTGTAACTTTTTTAATTTTGGTCCTAGAAAAATGCGTCTAAAGAAGAAGTTGCATGGTTTTGTTCCAGTTAATAGGAAAAATTTCAAAAACCCTTAAAAAATAAACTGGCAAAAAGTTACCGAAAATTGAAGTTTCAAAATGAAAAAATGTCTGTGATTTTGGAAAAACCTTTGTAACTTTTTTAATTTTGGTCCTAGAAAAATGCGTCTAAAGAAGAAGTTGCATGGTTTTGTTCCAGTTAATAGGAAAAATTTCAAAAACCCTTAAAAAATAAACTGGCAAAAAGTTACCGAAAATTGAAGTTTCAAAATGAAAAAATGTCTGTGATTTTGGAAAAACCTTTGTAACTTTTTTAATTTTGGTCCTAGAAAAATGCGTCTAAAGAAGAAGTTGCATGGTTTTGTTCCAGTTAATAGGAAAAATGTCAAAAACCCTTAAAAAATAAACTGGCAAAAAGTTACCGAAAATTGAAGTTTCAAAATGAAAAAATGTCTGTGATTTTGGAAAAACCTTTGTAACTTTTTTAATTTTGGTCCTAGAAAAATGCGTCTAAAGAAGAAGTTGCATGGTTTTGTTCCAGTTAATAGAAAAATTTTAAAAACCCTTCAAAAATAAACTGGCAAAAAGTTACCGAAAATTGAAGTTTCAAAATGAAAAAATGTCTGTGATTTTGGAAAAACCTTTGTAACTTTTTTAATTTTGGTCCTAGAAAAATGCGTCTAAAGAAGAAGTTGCATGGTTTTGTTCCAGTTAATAGAAAAATGTCCAAAACCCTTTAAAAATAAACTGGCAAAAAGTTACCGAAAATTGAATTTTCAAAATGAAAAAATGTCTGTGATTTTGGAAAAACCTTTGTAACTTTTTTAATTTTGGTCCTAGAAAAATGCGTCTAAAGAAGAAGTTGCATGGTTTTGTTCCAGTTAATAGGGAAAATTTTAAAAACCCTAAAAAAATAAACTGGCAAAAAGTTACGGAAAATTGAATTTTCATAAATATGACCAAAACATCGTCTGTTTATTTGGGAAAAAAAAACCTTTTGTAACTTTTTTTAATTATGGTCCTAGAAAAATGCGTCTTAAAAGAAAGAAGTTGCATGGTTTTGTTCCAGGTAATAGGAAAAAAAAAAAAAAAAATTTCATAAACCCTTTTAAAATATATAATACTGCGCAAAAAGGGTTAGTAGTTACGAAAAAATAAATTGAAGTTTCCCACAATAAAAAAATGGCCGTGTGATTTTTGGAAAAATACCTTTGTGGAACTGTTTTAATTTTTGGGTCCTAGAAAAAATGCGTCCACTAAAGAAGAAGTTGCATGGTTTTGCTCACGTTAAATAGGAAAAAAATAAATTTTCAAAAACCCTTAAAAATATAGAACTGGCATATAAAAGTTACCGAAAAATGAAGTTTCAAAATGTAAAAAAAAATGTCTGTGGATTTGGAAAAAATAAAAAATATCCTTTGTAACTTTTTTAATTTTGGTCCTAGAAAAAATGCGTCTAAAGAAGAAGTTGCTCTGAGGTTTGTTCCAGATTAATAGGAAAAATTTCAAAAAACCCTTTTTAAAAAATAAACTGCAAAAAAAGTACCGAATAAATTGAAGTTTTCAATCAAAAAATGAAAAAAGGTCTGTGATTTTGAAATATACCTTTGTATACTTTTTTAATTTTGGTCCTAGAAAAACTGCGTCTAAAGATGAAGTTGCATGGTTTTGTTCCTGTTGTAATTAGGAAAAATTTCCAAAACCCTTAAAAAATAAACTAGGCTAAAAGTTACCGAAAATTGAATTTTCAAAATAGAAAATATGGGTCTGTGATTTTGGAAAAAACCTTTGTTAACTTTTTTAATTTTGGTCCTAGAAAAATGCGTCTAAAGATTGATGTTGCTTGGTTTTGCTGCAGGTAATTGGAAAAAGTGCAAAAATCCCGTTTTTTAAAAATAAACTGGAGCAAAAAGTTACCGAAAATTGCTGAAAGTTTTCAAAATGACACAATAGGTCGGTGATTTCGGAAAAACCTTTGTAAACTTTTTTAATTTTGGTCCTAGAAAAATGCGTCTAATGAAGATGTTGCATGGTGTTGTTTCCAGTTAGTAGGAAAACATTTCATATACCCTTAACAAAATGTAAATAGGCCAATAAGTTACCGATATAAATTGAAAGTTTCAAAATGAAAAAATTTCTGTGATTTTGGAAAAAACCTTTGTACCTTTTTTTATTCTTAGGACTAGAAAAATGCGTCTAAAGAAGTAGTTGCATGGGTTTTTTTTTTGTTGTGCTCCGTTAATAGGAAAAATTTCAAAAACCCTTAAAAATTATAACTGGCTAAAAGTCTATACTGAAAATTGAGCAGTTTCAAAAATAATGTCAAATGGTCCTGTCGATTTTGGAAAAAAACTCTTTGTAACTTTTTTAATATCTTGGTCCTAGAACAATGCGGTCTAAAGAAGGAAGTTGCATGGGTTTATGCTTGTTAAATAGGAGAAAAAATTTCAAGAAACCCTTAAAAAAAGAAACGTGGCAAAAAGTTACCGAAAATTGAAGTTTCAAAATTGTAAAAATGTCTGTGAATTTGGAAAATCATAGGTAACTTTTTTAGATTTTGGTCCTAGAAATAATGCGTCTAAAGAAGAAGTTGCATGGTTGGGTTCCAGTTAATAGGAAAAAATTTCAAAAACCCTTAAAAAATTAAAACTGGCAAAACGTTACCGAAAATTCGAAGTTTCAAAATTGGACAAATGTCTGAGATTTTGGAAAAAACTTTTTGTAACTTGTTTAATTTGTTGGTCTATCAGAAAAATGATGTCTAAAGCAGAAGTTGCAATTTGCGTTTTTGTCCAGTTAAATAGGAAAAATTTTCAAAAAAACCCTTTGAACAAAATAAACTGGCAAAAAGTTACCGCAAATTGAAGTATCAAATGGAAAAAATGTCTGTGATTTTGGAAATACCTTATGTAACTTTTTTAAATTTGGTCCTAGAAAATTGCGTCCTAAAGTAGAAGTTTGGCATGGTTTTGTTCCAGTTAATAGGAAAAACATTTCAAAAAACCCTTTAAAAATTAAATGGCTAAAAAGTTACCTCAGAAAATTGAAAGTTTCAAAATGAAAACAATGTCAGTGAATTTTGGGAAAAAAAAAACTTTCGTAAGCTTTATTAATTTAGTGGTTCATCTAGAAAAAAGGCTCTCTAAGTAAGAATGTTGCATGGCTTTTGCTACTTGTTAATAAAGGAAAAATTTCAAACACCCTTAAGAAAATAATAACTGGCAAAAAGTTTACCGTAAAATTGAAGTTTCAAAATGAAAAAAAAAATGATCAGTCGATTTTGGAAAAACCTTTGTAATACTTTTTTTAAATTTTGGTCCTAGAAAAATGCGTCTAAAGAAGAAGAAGTAGCATGGTTTTGTTCACAGTTAATAGGAAAAATTTCAAAAACCCTTAAAAAAATAAACTGGCAAAAAAGTTACCTGTAAAATTGAAGTTTCAAATTGAAACAATTGTCGGTGATTTTGGAAAAAAACTCTTTGTAACTTCTTTTAATTTTGGTCCTAGGGAAAAATGGCGTCTAACAGAAGAAGTTGGAACTGGTTTTGTTCCAGTTAATAGGAAAAATTTCCAAAAACCCATTAAAAAAATAAACTGGCAATAAGTTTCCGAAAATATGAAGTTTCAAGAATGAAAAAAAATGTCTGTGATTTTGGAAAAACCTTGGTAACTTTTTTTAATTTTAGGTCCTAGAAAAATGCGTCCTAAGAAGGAAGTGGCATGGTTTTGTTCCAGTTAATAGGAAAATAATTTCAAAAACCTTTAAAAAATATACTGGCTCAACAAAGTTACCGAAAATTGATTTTTCAATATGAAAAGAAGGTCTCGTGATTTATTTGGAAAAAAAACCTTTGAAACTTTTTAAAGTTTGGTCTCCTAGAAAATCGCGTTTGCTAAAGAAAGAAGTTGCCATGGTTTTGCTTCAGTTAATTAGGAAAACATTTCAAAAACACCCTTAAAAAATAAACGGGCAAAAAAGTTACCGAAAATTTGATGTTTCAAAATGAGAAAAAATGTCTGTGATTTTGGAAATAAAACTTTGTTTATTTTTTAATTTTGGTCCTAGAAAAATGCGTCTTCTAAAGAATAAGTTTGCCTTGGTTTTTTGTCCAGTTAGTAGGAAAAATTTCAAAAATACCCTTAAAAACATAAACTGGCAAAAAAGTTACCGAAAATTTGAAGTTTCAAAATGAAAAAATGGTCAGTGATTTTGGAAAAACCTTTATGTAACTTTTTTAATCTTTGGGTCTAGAAAAAATCTGCGTCTAAAAGAAGAAGTTGCTTGGTTTTTTGACTCTCCAGTTAAATAGGACTAATTTCAAAAAAACCCCTTAAACCATAAAATGGCAAAAAGTAACCGAAAATTGAAGTTTCAAAATGACAAAATGTCTCGTTGATTTTGGAAAAACCTTTGTAACTTTTTTAATTTTGGTCCTAGAAAAATGCGTCTAAAGAAGAAGTTGCATGGTTTTGTTCCCGAGTTTGTAGCGTGTATAAATAATGTCCTTGCACGTCTTATCCAAACCCTTACAAGTGATAGATATAGCCACTACTGAATATGTGAAGCGCACACACAATACCAGAACCCATGTCTTTAATCTACTCACGATAATCTCTATGTTCGAACTCCGCCGAGCTGCCTCTCGCATCACAACTGGATATAGTGAACAAGTTGCTCTCTCATGTGCTCTCTATAGTGGGAAAAATCTCACACACTCCCTTAAAAAATAAACTGGCAAAATGTATACTGATGATTGAAGTTTCAAAACGCCCAAATCTCCTTGCGTCTAGACAAAAAGCGAGTCCCTCCTCAATAGAAGACCCCTAGAAGAATGCGTCTAAAGAAGAAGTTGCCTGGTTATTGACCCCAGTTAATAGGAGAAGAGCAAAATTTCAAAAAGCCCTTTAAAAATAAACTGGCAAAAATTTACCGAAAATTGAAGCAAGAGTATCAGTCCACAAATGACAATAAAAATGTCTGTGATTTTTGGAAAAACCTTTGTAAAGACTTTATTTAATTTTTGGTCCTAGGAAAATGCGTCCTTAAAGAAGAAGGTTGCATGGTTTTGTTCAGGTTAATAGGAAAAATTTTCTCAAATGAAAACCTTAAAAAAATAAATACTGGCAAAAAGTTACTCGGAAATTGTAGTTTCTAAATGAAAATAATGGCTGTGTATTTTGGAAAAAAACTTTTGTAACTTTTTTAAATTTTGGGTCCTAGAAAAAAATGCGGTCTAAAGGAAGAAGTTGCATGGTTTTTGTTCCAGTTAATAAGTGAAAAATTAGATACAAAGACTCTATACAAGCGTATAAAAAAATGTAAAATGGGCAAAAAGGTTACACGATAAAAGAAGTTTCAAAATGCTAAAATGTCAGTGATTCTCATCTCATGAGAACTTTTTTAATATATCCTACCCCAATGCGTCTGTAAGATGCGGCATGGTTTTGTTCCACATCATAGGAAAAATGTCAAAAACCCTTAAAAAATAAACTGGCAAAAAGTTACCGAAAATTGAAGTTTCAAAATGAAAAAATGTCTGTGATTTTGGAAGACCCTTTGTAACTTTTTTAATTTTGGTCCTAGAAGAGAATGCTTCTAAAGAAGAAGTTGCATTGTTTTGTACCAGTTAATAGGAAAAATTTCAAAAACCCGTGAAAAATAAACTGGCAAAAAGTTACCGAAAATTGAAGTTTCAAAATGAAAAAATGT
The DNA here is from genome assembly GCA_032873175.1 of Leptopilina drosophilae. Lineage (NCBI taxonomy): Eukaryota > Metazoa > Arthropoda > Insecta > Hymenoptera > Figitidae > Leptopilina > Leptopilina drosophilae. The sequence goes on along the minus strand of JAVJHS010000087.1, from coordinate 18,370 downwards.
CTGTGATTTTGGAAAAACCTTTGTAACTTTTTTAATTTTCCTCCTAGACTGAGTCTAAAGTGTTGCAAAAGGATTTCGCCAGCGCGCAATCACTCTCCCTAGCTTATTAGGAATAAAATCTCGCCTACAACATAAACACCGGTAAAACATATATATCTATATTGCGCAACTAACTCCCCCCGTTACCAGAACAATTGCACGTTTCCAAATGATAAATCCAAGCGTCTGTGATTTGCGGACCAAATTCCTTTGTAACACCCTTTTTTAATTTTGGTACTAGCAAAAACTGCATTAAAAGAGAGACGCACCAGCTCCGGGCATGGCTTTGCTCTCTCTGTTAATAGGCATAAAATTTCAATAAAAACCTTATAATATAAAACTGGGACATAAAGTTACCGAAAATTTTGAATTTTCAAAATGAAAAAATGTCTGTGATTTTGGAAAAAAAAAAAAACCTTTGTAACTTTTTAAATTTTGGTTCCTAGGAAATATGCGTTCTAACGATAGAAGTTGCATGGTTTTGTTCCAGTTAATAGGAAATAAAAAAAAAATTTCAAAAACCCTTAAAAAATAACGAGGCAAAAAAGTTAACCGAAAATTGAAGTTTCAAAATGAAAAAAATGTCTGTGATTTTGAAAAACCCTATTGTAACTTTTTGAATTTGGGTCCTTGAAATATGCGTCTATAAAGAAGAAGTTGCATGGATTTTGTCTCCAAGTTAGTAGGAAAAATTTCATAAAACCCTTAAAAAATAAACTGGCAAAAAGTTACCGAAAATTGAATGTTTTCTCAAAATGAAACAAATGTTCAGTGATTTTGGAAAAAACCTTTGTAACTTTTTTAATTTTGGTCCTAGAAAAATGCGTCTAAAAATCAGATCGAGTTGCTTGGTTTTGCTCCAGTTAATAGGAAAAAATTTCAAAAAACCCTTAAAAAATAATCTGGCAAAAAAGTTACCGAAAATTGAAGTGTCAAAATGGACTCAAAAATGTCTGTTGATTTTGGAAAAACCTTTTATGTAACTCTTTTTATTTTTGGTCCTAGAAAAATGCGTCTAAAGAAGAAGTTGCATGGTTTTGTTCCAGTTAGTAGGGAAAAATTTCAAAAACCCTTAAAAAATAAACTGGCAAAAAGTTACCGAAAATTGAAGTTTCAAAATGAAAAAAATGTCTGTGATTTTCGGAAAAACCTTTGTAACTTTTTTGAATTTTGGTCCTAGAAAAATGCGTCTAAAGAAGGGAGGCTGCAGGTTTTTGCTCCAGTTAATAGGAAAAATTTCAAAAAACCGTTAAAAAATAATTGGCAAAAAGTTACGGACTATTGAAGTTTCAAAAATGACAAACAATGTCTGTGAGTTTTGGAAAAAAACCTTTGTAAACGCTTTTTTAATTTTGGTCCTAGGAAAAGGGCGTCTAAAGAAGAAGTTGCATGGTTTTGTTCCAGCTAATAGGAAAAATTTCAAAAACCCTTCAAAAGAATAAAACTGGCAAAAAGTTAACGAAAATTGAAGTTTCAAAAATGAAAAAATGGCTGTGATTTTGGAAAAACCTTTGTAACTTTTTTAATTTTGGTCCTAGAAAATAATGCGTCCCTAAAGAAGAAGTTGCATGGTTTTGCTCCAGTTAATAGGAAATATTTCAAAAACCTTTAAAAAATAAACTGGACAAAAAGTTACCGAAAAAAAGGAGAGTTTCCAAATGAAAAAATGTCTGTGATTTTGGAAAAACCTTTGTAACTTTTTTAATTTTGGTCCTAGAAAAATGCGTCTAAAGAAGAAGTTGGCAAGGTTTTGTTCTGTTAATAGGGAAAAATTTCAAAAACCCTTTAAAAAATTAAACTGACAAAAAGTTACCGAAAATGAATTGCCTACGAGTTTCAAAATGAAAAAAATGTCCTGTGATTTTGGAAAAACCTTTTGTAACTTTTTTAATTTTGGTCCTAGAAAAATGCGTCGTAAAGAAGATGTTTGCATGGTTTTTTGCCTTCCAGTTAATAGGAAAAAATTTCAAAAACTCCTTTTAAAAAAAAATAAACTGGCAAAAAGTTTAACCGAAAATTGAAAGTTTCAAAATGAAAAAATGTCTGTGATTTTGGAAAAACCTTTGTAACTTTTTTAATTTTGGTCCTAGAAAAATGCGTCTAAAGAAGAAGTTGCATGGTTTTTGTTCCATTTAATTTAGGAAAAATTTCAAAAAACCCTTTAAAAAAATATAAAACTGCGCAAAAAGTTACCCGAAAATTGAAGTTTTCAAATATGAAACAAATGATCTAGTGATTTTGGAAAAACCTTTGTAACTTTTTTAATTTTGGTCCTAGAAAAATGCCGTCTAAAGAAGAAGTTGCATGGTTTTGTCTCCAGTTAATAGGAAAAAATTTCAAAAAACCCTTAAAAAATAAACTGGCCAAAAAGTTTTACCCGAAAAATGAAGTTTCAAAATGAAAAAATGTCTGTGATTTTGGAAAAACCTTTTGTAACTTTTTTAATTTTGGTTCGTTTTCTAGAAAAATGCGTCTCTATAAGAAGAAGTCTGCATGGGTTTTGTTTCCAGTTAATAGGAAAACATTTGACAAATAAACCCTTAAATAAATAATACTGGCAAAAAGTTACCGAAAATTGAAGTTTTCCAAAATGAAAAAATGTCTGTGATTTTGGAAAAAACCTTTGTAACTTTTTTAATTTTGGTCCTAGAAAAAAATTAGCGTCTAAAGAAGAAGTTGCATGGTTTTGTTCCAGTTAATAGGAAAAAATGTCAAATAACCCTTAAAAAATAAACTGGCAAATAAGTTACCGAAAAATTGAAGTTTCTCAAATGAAATAAATGTCTGTGATTTTGGAAAAGAAAGGAAAAACTTTGTAAAACTTTTTTAATTTTTGGGTCCTAGAAAAATGCGTCTAAAGAAGATAGTTGCCATGTGGTTTTGTTCCAGTTAATTAGGAAAAATTTCAAACAACCCTTAAAAAATAAAAAATGGCAAAAAGTTACCGACAAATTGGAAGTTTCAAAATGAAAAAATGGTCTGTGATTTTGGAATAAACCTTTGTAACTTTTTTAATTTTGGTCCTAGAAAAATTGCCGTCTAAAGAAGAAGTTGCATGGTTTTGTTTCCAGTTAATAGGAAAAATTTCAAAAAATAAAACCTTAAAAAATAAACTGGCAAAAAGTTACCGAAAATTGAAGTTTCAAAATGATAAAAAATGTCTGTGATTTATGGCAAAAACCTTTGTAACTTTTTTTAATTTTGGTCCTTAGAAAAATGCGTCTAAAGAAGAAGTTGCATGGTTTTTTGCTTCCAGTTAATAGGAAAAAATTTCATAAAAAACCCTTAAAAAATAATAACGGCCAAAAAGTTTTAACCGAAAATTGAAGTTTCAAAATGAAAAAATGTCCTGTGATTTTGGAAAAACCTTTGTAACTTTTTTAATTTTGGTCCTAGAAAACATGCATGTTCTAAAGAAGTGACGTTGCATGGTAAATTCTGTTCCAGTTAATAGAAAAATTTCAAAAACCCTTTAAAAAATAAAACTGGCAAAAAGTTACCGAAAATTGAAAGTTTCCAAATGATAAAAATGTCTGTGATTTTTGGGAAAAACCTTATGTAACTTTTTTATTTTTGGTCCCTAGAAAAATGCGTCTTTAAAGAAGAAGTTGCATGGTTTATGCTGACCAGTTCCAGTTAATAGGAAAAATTTCAAAAACCCTTAAAAAATAAAACTGGCAAAAAGTTACCGAAAATTGATAGTTTTCAAAATGACAAAAATGTCTGTGATTTTGGAAAAAACAACCAAAAAACCTTTGTTAACTTTTTTAAATTTTGGTCCTAGAAAAATGCGTCTAAAGAAGAAGTTGCATGGTTTTGGAGTTCCAAGTTAATCAGGAAAAATTTCAAAAACCCATTAAAAAATAAACTGGCAAAAAAGTTACCGAAAATTGAAGTTTCAAAATGAAAAAATGTCTGTGATTTTTGGGAAAAAACCTTTTGTAACTTTTTTAATTTTGGTCACTAGAAAAATGCGTCTAAAGATGAAATGGAAGTTGCATGGTTTTGTTCCAAGTAATTAGGAAAAATTTCAAATACCCTTAAAAAATAAACTGGCAAAAAGTTACCGAAAAAATGGGAAAGTTTCAAAATGAAAAATGGAATGTCTGTGATTTTTGGAAAACCTTTGTAACTTTTTTAAATTTTGGTCCGTAAGAAAAATGCGTCTAAAGAAGAAGTATTGCATGGTTTTGCTCCAGTTAATGAGGAAAAATTTCAAAAACCCTTAAAAAATAAACTGGGCAAAAAGTTACCGAAAATTGAAGTTTCATAAATGACAAAATGTCGTGTGATTTTGGAAAAATAACCTTTGTAACTTTTTTTAATTTTGGGTCCTAAGAAAAAATGCGTCTCTAAAGAAGAAGTTGCAAATGGTTTTGTTCCAGTTATAGTAGGAAAAATTTCAAAAACCCTTAAAAAACTAAACTGGCAAAAAGTTACCGAAAATTGAAGTTTTCTCTTAAATGCAAAAAATGGTCCTGTGATTTTGGAAAAAACCATTTGTAAATTTTTTAATTTTGGTCCTAAAAAAATGCGTCTAAAGAAAGAAGTTTGGCATGGTTCTTTGTTCCAGTTAATAGGAAAAATTTTCAAAAACCCTTAAAAAATAAACTGGCAAAAAGTTACCGGAAAATTGAAGTTTCAAAATGAATAACAAAAAAATTGTCTGTGATTTTGGAAAAACCTTTGTAACTTTTTGTAATTTTGGTCCTAGAAAAATGCGTCATATAAAAGAAAGAAGTTTGCCATGGTTTTGTTCCAGTTAATAGTAGAACAAATTTTCATAAAAGACCCTTAAAAAATAAACTGGCAATACAAGTTTACCGAAAATTGAAGTTTCAAAATGAAAAAATGTCTGTGATTTTTGGGGCCAAAAACCTTTGTAGCACTTTTTTAATTTTGGTCCTAGAAAGGAAATGCGTCTAAAGAAGAAGAGTTGCCATGGTTTTTGTTCCAGTTAATAGTACAAAATATTCAAGAAAAAAAAACCCTTAAAAAATAAACTGGCAAAAAGATTACCGGAAAATTGAAGTTTCAAAATGAAAAAATGTCCTGTGGATTTTTGGAAAAACACCTTTGTAACTTTTTTTAATTTTGGTCCTAAAGAACAAATGCGGTCACCTAAAGATGAGAACAGTTGCATGGTTGTGCTTGTTCCAGTTAATAGGAAAAATTTTCAAAAAACCCTTTAAAAAATAAAACTGGCAAAAAGTTACCGAAAATTGAAGTTTCAATAATGAAAAAATGTCTGTGATTTTGGAAAAACCTTTTGTATACTTTTTCTTAAGTTTTGGTCCTAGAAAAATGAGTCTAAAGAAAAAGCCTTTTGCATGGTTATTGTGTTCCAGATTATAATAGGAAAAATTTTCAAAATACCCTTAAAAAAAAAACTGGCAAAAAGTTACCGAAAATTGAATTTGTCAAAATGAAAAAAATGTCTGTGATTTTGTGAAAAAACCTATTGTAACTTTTTTAATTTTGGGTCCTCAGAAAAAATGCGTCTTCTAAAAAAGAAGTTGCATGTTTTTGTTCTAGTTAATAGGAAAAAAATTTTCAAAAAACCCCTTACAAAAAAAAAAAAAATACTGGCAAAAAAAAAAGTTAACCGAAAACTTGAAGTTTCAAACATGAAAAAGATGTTCCCTGTGATTGCGGGAGGGAGGAGTGGGAAAAAAACCTTTGTAACTTTTTTAATTTTGGTCCTCAGAAATGGATGCGGTTCTAGAGGAGAGAGGAAGTTGGGGGGAGGTTCTGGGTATTGGTGGGAGTTATTGTGTGGCCATCCAGTTAATTAGGGAATAAAAAATTTCAAAAACCCTTAAAAAATAAACTACGGGCATAAAGTTTACCGCGAAAATTGAAGTTTTCAGGGGAGGGAAAAAAATTGCAGCCGGAAGGAAAGCTCTGGTGAGTGGGGGTTTGTGGAAAAATACCTTTGTAAAACTTTTTTAATTTGGTCCTAGAAAAAATGCGTCTAAAGAAGAAAGTTGCATGAGGTTTTGTTCCAGTTACATAGGAAAAATTTCAAAAAAACCTTTTAAAAAGAAACTGGCACAAAAAGTTTACCGGGAAAAATTGAAGTTTTCAAAATGAAAAATGTCTGTGATTTTTGGAATAACAAACCCTTTGCTAACTTTTTTAATTTTTGTTCTAGAAAAATGCGTCTAAAGAAGAATTTGCATGGTTTTGCTCCAGGTTAATAGGAAACAATTTGCAAAAAAAAACCAAACCCTTAAAAAATAAAACTGGCAAATAAGTTAACCGAAAAATTGAAGTTTCAAAATGACAAAATCTGTCTGTGATATATTGGAATACTAACCTTTGTAACTTTTTTAATTCTTGGGTCCTAGAAAAATGCGTCCTAAAGAAGAACGTTGCATGGTTTATGTTCCAGTTAATAGGAGAAAAATTTCAAAAAACCCCTTTCATATAAAAAATAAAACTGGCAAAAAGGTTACCGAAAATTGGAAGTTTCAATATGAAGAAAATGTCTGTGGATTTTGGAATAAAAACCTTTTGTATACTTTTTTAATTTTGGTCTACTAGATAAAATGCCGTCTAGAAGAAGAAGTTGCATGGTTTTCGTTCCAGTGTAATAGGAAAAAAAATTTTCAAAAACCCTTAAGAAAAAACACTGGCAAAAAGTTACCGAAAATTGAAGTTTCAAAATGAAAAAAATGTCTTGTGTATTTTGGAAAAATAACCCTTTGTAACTTTTTTTAATTTTGGTCCTTATGTGAAAAATGCGTCTCAAAGAAGAAGTTGCCATGGTTTTTGTTCCAAGTTAATAGGAAAAATTTCAAAAAAAAACCCTATTTAAAAACATAAGACTGGCGCAAAAGAAGTTAACCGGAAAATTGAAGTTTTCAAAATGAATAAAAAAAATGTTCCTGTGATTTTGGAAAAACGCTTTGTATAACTTTTTCTAATTATGAGTGTCTCTAGAAAATATGCGTGCTAAACGAAAGAAGTTGCATGGTTTTTGTTCCAGTTTAATAGGAAAACATTTCAAAAACCCTTAAAAAAATAAACTAAGCAAAAAGTTACCTGAAAATGGAAGTTTCAAAATGAAAAAATGTCTGTGATTTTTGGAAAAACCTTTGTAAACTTTTTTAATTTTGGTCGCTAAAAAAATGCGAGTCTAAAGACTAGAAGTTGCATGGTTTTTGTTCTAGTTAATAGGAAAAATTTCAACAAAACCCTTAAAAAAATAAACTGGCAAAATAGTTACCGAAATTTTTTATTTTCTAAAATGAAAAAAATGTCTGTGATTTTGGAAAAACCTTTGTAACTTTTTTAAATTTCCATGGTTCTAGGTAAGAAATGCGTCCTCTAAAGAAGAAGTTGCATGGTTTTTGCTTCCAGATTAATAGGAAAAAAATTTCAAAAACCCTTAAACAAAATAAACTGGCAAAAAAGTTACCGAATAAATTGTAAGTTTCAAAATGACAAAATGTCTGGTGATTTTGGAAAGAAACCTTTGTAAACTTTTTTAATTTTGGTCCTAGAAAAATGAGCGTCTAAAGAAAAAAGTTTGCGATGGTTTTGTTCCAGTATTAATAGGAAAAATTTCGAAAAAAACCCTTAAAAAAATAAACTGGCAAATAAGTTACCTGAAATATTTGAAAGTATTCAAAATGAAAAAAAAAATGGTCTGTGATTATTGGGAAAAGAAAAAACCTTATGTAACTTTTTTTAATTTGGTCCTAGAAAAATGCGTCTAAAGAAGAAGGTTTCATGGTTTTGTTCCAGTTAATAGTTAAAAATTTTTCAAAAACCCCTTAAAAAATAAACTGGCAAAAAGTTACCGAAAATAAAGTTTCAAAATGAACAAAAATGCCTGTGATTTTGGAAAAACCTGTTGTAACTTTTTTAATTTTGGTCCTAGAAAAATCGTCTATTGAAGAAGTTGCATGGTTTTGTTCCAGTTAATAGGAAAAATTTCAAAAACCCGTTAAAAAAAAAAACTGGCAAAACGTTACCGAAAATTGAAGTTTCAAAATGGAAAAAATGTCTGTGAATTTTGGAAAAACCTTTGTAACTTTATTAATTTTGGTCCTAGAATAATGCGTCTAAAGAAGATGTTGCATGGTTTTGCTCCAGTTTAAAGGAAAAATTTCAAAAAACCCATAAAAAATAAACTGGCAAAAAGTTACCGAAAAATGAAGTTTCAAAATGAAAAAATGTCTGTGATTTGGGAAAAACCTTTGTAACTTTTATAAATATGTGGACCTAGAAAAAATGCGTCTAAAGAAGAAGTTGCATGGTTTTGTTCTAGTTAATAGGAAAAATTTCAGAAACCCTTAAAAAACAAACTGGCAAAAAGTTACCGAAAAGTGAAGTTTCAAAATGAAAAAATGGCTGTGATTTTGGTAAAACCTTTGTAACTTTTTTAATTTGGTCCTAGAAAAATGCGTCTAAATGAAGAAGTTGGCATGGTTTTGTTCCAGTTAATAGGAAAATTGTTCAAAAAACCCTTAAAAAAAAAAATAAACTGGCAAAAAGTTACCGAAACAATGAAGTTTCAAAATATGAAATAATGTCTGTGATTTTGGAAAAACCTTTGTAACTTTTTTAATTTTGGTCCTATAAAAAATGCGTCTAAAGAAGAAGTTGCATGGTTTTGCTCCAGTTTAATAGGAAAAATTTCAAAAACCCTTAAAAAATAAACTGGCAAAAAGTTACCGAAAATTGAAGTTTCAAAATGACAAATATTGTCTGTGGATTTTTGAAAAACCTTTTGTCACTTTTTTAATTTTGGTCCTAGAAAAATGCGTCTAAAGAAAGATGTTGCATGGTGTTTGTTCAGTTAATAGGAAAAATTTTCAAAAACCCTTAAAAAATAAACTGGCAAAAAGTTACCGAAAATTGAAGTTTCCAAAATGACAAAATGTCTGTGATTTTGGAAAAACCTTTGTAACATTTTTAATTTTGGTCCTAGAAAAATGCGTCTAAAGAGAGAAGTTGCATGGTTTTGTTCCAGTTAATAGGAACAATTTCAAAAACCCTTCAAAAATAAACTGCAAAAAGTTACCGAAAATTGAAGTTTCAAAATGACAAAATGTCTGTGATTTTGGGAAAACCTTTGTAACCTTTTTTTAATTTTGGATCCTAGAAAAATGCGTCCTAAATGAAGAAGTTTGCATGGTTTTGTACCAGTTTATAGCAAAAATTTCAAAAACCCTTAAAAAATAAACTGGCAAAAAGTTACCGAAAATTGAAGTTTCAAAATGAAAAAATGTCTGTGATTTTGGGGAAAAAAAAACCTTTGTAAATTTTTTAATTTTGGTCCTAGAAAAATGCGTCCTAAAGAAGAAGTTGCATGGTTTTTTGCTCCAGTTAATAGGAAAAATTTCAAAAACCCTTAAAAAATAAACTGGACATAAAGAGTTTAACCGTAGATAAAATTGAAAGTTTCAAAAATGGAAAAAATAGTCTGTTGATTATTAGGAAAAAAAAAAACCTTTGTTGTAACTTTTTTACAATTTTTGGCGTCCTAGAAAAAAAGCGCGTCTAAAAAAAGACAGTTGCATGGTTTTTGCGCCAGTTAAGTATTAAGGAAAAAATTTCAAATAACCCTTAAAAAATGATAACTTGGGGGGCAAAAAAGTTACCGAAAAATTAGAAGTTACAAAATGAACAAAATGTCTGTGATTTTGGAAAAAACCTTTGAGTAACTTTCTTTTAATTTTGGCGTCCTAGAAATTATGCGTCCTAAAAGAAGAAAGTTGCATGGTTTTAGTTCCTGTTAATAGGAAAAAGTTTCAATAAACCCACATAAAAAATTATCAACTGGCAAAGAAGTTACACGACAAATTTGAAGTTTCATTAAATGAAAAAAATGTCCTGTGAATTTTGGAAAAGAACCGTTGTAACTTTATTTTTTAATTTTGGGTCCTAGAAAAATGCGGTTCATAAAGAAGAAATTTGCATGGTTTTGTTCCCAGTTAATACGGAAAAAATTTCAAAAAACGCTTTAAAAAATAAAAACCCCTGGCAAAAAGATTTACCTGAAAAAAAAATAAAGTTTTTTCAAAAATGAAACAAAAAATGGTCTGTGAGGTTGGAAACACCTTGTTGTATCTTGTTTTAATTTTGGTCCTAAAAAAATGCGTCTAAAGAAGAAGTTTAGCATAGGTGGTTGCTCCCCCAAGTTAATAGGAAAAATGTTCAAAAACCCTTAAAAAAATAAACTGGCAAAAAGAAATGTTACCACCGAAAAATTGAAGTATTCAAAATGAAAAAATGTCTGTGATTTTTGGAAAAAAACCTTTGTAACTTTTTTAATTTTGAGATCCCTAAATGAAATGCGTTCTTAAAGAAGAAGTTTGCTATGGTTTTGTTCCAGTTAATAGGAAAAAATTTCAAAAACCCTTAAAAAAATAGCAACTGGCAAAAAAGAGTTACCGTAAATTGAAGTTTACTAATGAAAAAATCTCATGATTTTGGAAAAACCTTTTGAACTTTTTTAATTTATGCGTCTAGAATAAATGCGTTCTAAAGAAGAAGTTCATGGTTTCTGTTCCCGTTAATAGTAAAAAATTTCAAAAACCCTTAAAAAAATAAACTGGCAAAAGTTTACCGACAATTGAATTATTCAAAATGAAAAAATGTCAGTGATTTTGGAAAAACCTTTGTGAACTTTTTTAAATTTTGGTCCTAGAAAAATGCGTCTAAACAAGACAATTGCATGGTTTTGCTTCAGTTATTAGGAAAATATTTCATAAACCCTTAAAAAATTAAACTGGCAAAAAGTTACCTAAAAATTGAAATTTTCAAAATGAAAAAATGTCAGTGAGTTTTGGAAAAAACCTTTGCTAACTTTTTTAATTTTGTATGAGTCCCTCAGAAAAATGAGTCTAAAGATAAAGTTGCATGGTTTTGTTTCCAGTTAATAGAAAAAATTTCAAAAGAACCTTTAAAAAAGAAACTGGCAACAAGATACCGAAAATTGAAAGTTTTCAAAATCGAATCAAAAATGCCTGTGATTTTGGAAAAACTTTGGTAACCTTTTTTAATTTTGGTCCTAGAAAAATGCCGTGCGTCTAAAGAAGAAGTTGCATTGATTTTGTTCCAGTTAGTAGGAAAAATTTTCAAAAACCCTTAAAAAATAAACTGGCAAAAAGTTACCGATAAATTGAAGTTTCAAAATGACAAAAATGTCCAGTGCTTTTGGAAAAAAAACCTTTGTAACTTTTTTATTTTTGGTTCCTAGAAAAATGGTCTAAAGAAGAAGTTGCATGGGTTTTATGCTTCCAGTTACATAGGAAAAATTTCAAAATCGCTTTAAAAAATAAACTTGGCAAAAGTTACCAGAAAATTGAAAGTTTCAAAATGAAAAATAAAATGTCTGTGAGATTTTGGAAAAAACTTTGTAACTTTTTTAATTTTGGTCCTACGAAAAATGCGTCTAAAGAAGAAGTTGCATGGTTTTGTTTCCAGTTAATAGGGAAAAATTTCAAAATCGCTTAAAAAATAAACTGGCAAAAAGTTTACCGAAAATTGACAGTTTCCAAATATGATAGAAAATCGTCTGTGATTTTGGAAAAACCTTTGTAAACTTTTTTAATTTTGGGTCCTAGAAAAAATGCGTCTAAGTAAGAAGATAGTTTGCAATGGCTTTTGTTCCAGTTAATAGGAAAAATTTCAAAAACCCTTAAAATAATAAACTGGCAAAAAGTTACCGAAAAATTGAACGTTTCAAAATGAAAAAAAATGTCATGTTGATTTTGGAACAAACCTTTGTAACTTTTTTAATTTTGGTGGTCCTAGATAACAATGCGTCTAACAGAAGAAAGTTGCATGGTTTTGTTCCAATTAATAGGAAAAATTTCAAAATTCGCTTTAAAAAAATAAACTGGCAAAAAGTTACCGAAAATTGAAGTTTCAAAATGAAAAAATTGTCTGTGATTTTGGAAAAACCTTTGTAAACTTTTCTTAATTTGGTCCTCAGAAAAATGCGTCTAAAGAAGAAGTTGCATTGTTTTGTTCCAGTTAATAGGAAAAATTTCAAAATCGCTATACACAAAATAACACACCTGCGCAAAAAGTTACCGAACAATTGAAGTTTCAAAATGAAAAAATGTCTGTGATTTTCGGAAAAACCTTTGTGAACTTTTTTAATTTTGGTCCTAGAAAAATGCGTCTAAAGAAGAAGTTGCATGGTTTTGTTCCAGTTAATAGGAAAAAATTTCAAAATCGCTTTAAAAAATAAACTGGCAAAAATCGTTACCAGAAAATTGAAGTTTCAAAATGAAAAAATGTCTGTGATTTTGGAAAAACCATTTGTAACTTTTTTAATTTTTTTAAAATGAAGATGTTTTTTTGTAAGTAATATTGCTACTTGACTTTCAAATGTAGTCAAAAGAATCATAGCGGAAAATAGATTTTCATTCTTATTTTTGGATAGATGAAAGACTGGAGAGTGGAGAGTTTAATTAAAATTGGAATTTTTCCCTGGTTAAATATACGAATTGGAAAAAGGTTTTTGAAAAATTTTTTAAAGGCAGAAAGAAAAAGAATTTATGAAAAATGAGAAGAGCAGTTTTGTAACCGTGTGGTATTAGTACAGGTTTTAAATTGTCTACGGGTTTGTTAATATAAAATTTTAATTGGTCTTAAATGGTTTTTAACATAAAAACTAAGAAATAAAATTGAGAAGAAATTAATTCAAGAGAACAACTTGATAGGAAAAAAATTTGCTCTCGTTCAAGCTCGAACTAAAGGTAGTAGAATTAGTTAATGTGAGAGTTATTTTCAGTATAACCTACTGGCTTTCAGATTGGTGAATTAATTGCCAGGATCAGGAAAGAGCTTTGAGGTGGAGTTTTGAAAAATCAAATGCTCCTTGAGGGTCAAAATAGGAATTTCTGGGGATAATCGTCTAGCATCGACAAGTAACCGATTATTTTTCCCATTATACCGTGCCATAAATTGTTTCCCGCGGTGTAGCCAAACTCGCGAAGGGCGCGGCACCCACACACAGCATACCACTATCGGTTGCTATGTACCATCGGTTACAGGCGAGTAATGAAGATTTCTCCTGGCGCCTCTCTTTCTCAGCTTCTTCTCTATCTCTCTTCTTTCATCTCAAAGGCTCGAAGATCAATCGATTCTCTCTCGACTTTCTTCCCATCACATCCTATATCTTCGAACTGACTTTTTTAGAATCCCTTTCAACATAGTGAGATAACAATGAGAAAAAAGAAAACAATGACTACTTTTTTAATCGAGGGTAGACATGCATGATATACAACGAGCATTTTCTGCAACTACCACATTCTTGTTACACCTGACTATTTTTTGGCCTTTAGAAAAAGTTGATGATTTGAAAAAAGGACTTGTTATTGCTCGCGAAATCAATCAAAATTTATTTTCTAAATCTATTTATGATGGTCATTTTTTGGTTGTTGTGACTAACATGTTGGTAACTACTACTATTTTTAGCTTTAAATGGTCAAATTTGGAATCAAGTATTGCTTTTTTAGCTAACTGATTACAACTATCGTTCATATATCATCTTCCATAATAGTTAATAGTATGAAAAGACAAAAAAAATTAAGAGGATAGGAGAAAATGGTATTTAGAGGAATATAAGGGAAAATAAAATACAGGAGAGAAGAACTTACCGGAGTGGCGTGAATAGTGAATATGGTCTCGATTGAGTCGACGATCGAAAAATCCCGCTGAGGAGGATATTGAATGGAAATAAGGGTCTAGAACGACACACAGGCGAGGCATTGTAAGCATGGGCCCAATGCCTTCACTGCCACTGGCTGTGGCCCAGCATCCTTTGCATATACGTGACACCATTACTGTTTCCGTCTTATTTTTTTAAATAACATGTACGGCGGCTATCTCTTCCTTCTTTTTTTTTTTGCTGTTGTTCCCCGGTTAAATTCTTTCTCGAGCAGGAAAAGAAAATTTCTTCTTATGCAAACCACTTCTAAATATTGATGGAATTCTGTTATCCAAGGCACGACGTTTTCTTAATATCATCACATCATCCCATTTTATGGTTTATGATGATGTAGTTTAATTCTTCAGGAAATTCTTCGCTGCAACAAAAAAAAAATGTAATTCGGTTACTCAAAGGGCAAAGCATTTTTTATCTATTCCAGACTCAGATGCAGTAAAAGTATTTAAAAATTAAGAGCTTTACGGACCAAAAATGAAAAAATTATGGAGCCATTTACGGAACAACTGACAAAAATAGAATCAGGCCGAAACAATAAAAGAGATCATTAAATCACTAACCGACAGAAGTCCTTAAAAATCAGCTCTGCCTTGCCTAACTATGAAAATTTTAATATGAAAACGATTGTTGAATTATAAGTTCCAACCACTAATATAACTAAAAGAAGAAAAAATTCCAATCTTTAATATGTAAATAAAATTCCTCCGTTTGTTTAAAATCCAAGAAAAGCCTTCCAGTTTGAAATGAAAGTTGAAAGCTTTACGCTTGATATTCTTTCTTTTCATCCTGTTTTAATTAAAAAAGCAAACATTCCACCGTAAAAGTGAAGATATTAAATCATTTAAATTTTCCTCCAAGTGTTTTTTAGGAGAATCGGTTTGCCTTTCATTTTTTTAGCGCTCCTGGAATATGTTTAAGGAAGGACATACCACCACTTAAATATCCGAGTTTAAAGCACTTGAGAAAGTTTTCAGCCAAAGAGATTTTTCGGGAAAAACTTTTCATCTCAATATAGCTTCACGAAGCCCGATCATATTATTCAACCTACACAATGTATATATATATATATATATACGTATACAGGAATGGTATGGCGTATATACACGATTGGTATAACCATACATAAAATAGACTCACTAGAACTACAGTTCGAACGAATGGATAAAAGGAACTTTTAAATTCAAGCCCGTGAGAAGACTAAAGACTTTGAAATGCTTTATTCGGTATCGACGCTTTAAGAGCCTCAGTATGGAAGAGGTAACATGTCCTTGGAATATAACATTACCAAAACTTTCGGAATAAAATATCTGTACGCGGGGTAATGAAAAATTCTTTTTTTTCGAACAACCGCTCGACAGATTTCAGTGACAACGATGAGATAAATCGACCGTTCTCACCACCATCTCCATCAAATTTCGTTATTTATTTTCTCTTTATGGTCATTAATTGATAAAAGTAAATTCATCAGTATCAGTAATCTTAACTAAATCGACTTTTTTTGCTCTAAAGTCGATCCAAGGTCTGTTTTATAGGTAAAATAATCAGTTGGCAAACAAATAATAGTTGCAACAAATAATAATTGATAGTCTAATAATTGATAGGTAATAATTGATAGTTGTAATAAATTGTAAAAAAAGTTGTAATATACAATTCGTTAATAGCCTAGATCCTTTTCATGAATAATCCCAATGTTCCTCCTCTTTTATAGTCTCGAATCTTTATTCCGAGTTGAGGTGTTTGTTGAATTCAAATATCCATGATCCTTTTAGAGGGAATTAAAAGTTACTTAATTAGCCCATCGGAAGTTGACGATAATTAACAAGTTTCTTTGAAAAAAGAAACGACTGTTTTTATGAACGATCTCGTAAAACTTGATTGCCCCACTATGTGGTATTGAAGAAAGCAAAAAACTCAACTTTTTCCTTCGTGCGGTTATCCGTTTTAAAATAAAGAAGGGAAGAAAAACGGGAAATGCACTCGGCGACACATACTTTGATTTTTCTTTCGAAATGCTCTTTTGTTCCATGTGATAAATTCAACTTGACCCAGTTTCAAGAATAATGCACTATTTGTAAATACCTATTATCAAAGGTTTATTGACATTTGGTTTTCAATATCCAAAAAGAGAAATGATAGCAAAAATATGACAACTGTTTGTTTATAAAATTTAAATTGTTAATTTAAATACCTAAGTTAAAATTAGTTCATGTTGTTTTTTTTTGTGTAAGTTTTAATGAACGTATTGGGAATAATTATGATTGAACTTGTGAATCCCTATTGACAATGTACACAGAAATTGTTTTCCAGAGAAAAAGGTACTTTAATCTCATTGTTTTGCAAATGACACGATCGAATAATCGCACAATCGGTTCCTTTCGCTTGATCGCGTCCATTTAACTTTCCAAGAGGCAAGGGATAATCCAGTTTTCAAGTCATTTAAGTGGAAATTCGCGAATTCTTATAATATAAATCCAGAGAAAGAAAGAGAGATCATGTAAAAATATAGTTTTCGTTGATTCAGCTATTCTTTTTCTTTTTAGGAAAAAAAAAATTCATGGGCCATCAAAAAGCAATCTCATATTCAAGACTTTTGGTAATCTTTTGACTTTTCTGCGAAGCTTTTAAGAAATTATTATTCCACTTGAAAATGAGTATTGCATCAGCAGTCTTAAAATTAATTGTTTCTGATATGTAAATTGAGGTGTGAACGACTTTTATATTTAAATAAATTTGCATTTTAAATGCAAATGAATTTCAATTTTCCTTTTAGTATGTATGTATGTATGTATTATTATTATTATTATTATTATTATTTTTTTTTTATCTTTTATTTCTTCAAAATTTTCCACCGAGGCGCTTGTTTTTTAACAGTTATGTAACTAATGGTACTTGTATTATGGAAGAATATTTAAAAATTATAATTATAATGGTTGAAAATTTACCGCCGTGACAATTTCGATGAAATGTTTCATTTTTCTGTCTTTTCTTGCAGAAAATTCATCTTTCGACCGAAAATAATGAAATTCGTAAATTTTTTTCTTCAATTCAGAGAAAAATGATAGAAACCTTAAATTATATTTTATCACGTACCATTGTCGCGCTGAATAAGCGGCTCGAATGTTCGCTCTTTAAATTTATATGTATATATATATATGTACATAGCGATTGTACGTGGTCGCAAATCGATGATTGTGCAATTCTCTTCGATACTAAAACGGGCATAGAAAACGCTTCCATTCAGTTAAGATTACTTGGCACACAAAGGTGAAAATGTGTCTATAAATATCATGGCATTCTATACGCTTCAGGCAAATTAACATAGAGATTGAAAGCCCGTGCCTTTACTAGTAATTGATACAGGCCTTCGGTTTGCAATCATTTTTCCGCAGATTCCATCTGTGGACACAGTTCCACAATGTCTACACATTTATTTTTATATTACAATTATAATTCACAAATTTATCATTTAATCATCTTTCTTATTTTCAAATGGCAATTTTTCAATAGTCAAATTTACGTTTGTCAAATTTTCGAATAATTTGGAGAATTTTAGAGAAGTTACAAATGATTGAAGAAATTCAATTATTTTTAAAAGTAATACAATTCTCATCGCAAAAATTCAATTATGTTCAACAATTTCTTTAAATTCTCGTCAAATTTCAATTTTTTTTAGAAATATTAAAATTCTTCTCCGAAATTCATATATTTTCAAAAAAAAAACTAAAAAACGTTAACATTTCAATTATCTGTATAAATAATTAGCAAAATTCTTCAAAAAAATCCAATTATTTTCAAAAATTTTATTAAAATTCATTCAAAAATTTCAATTCTTTTCATAATTTACAATGTTTATCATACGAATTCAATTATTTCCTCAAGTAATAAAATTCAATTATTTTCAAAGATTTTAATAAAATCCATTGCAAAATTTCAATTATTTTCAAAGGTAATAATATTCTTTTCGCAAAAATTAAATATTGTTCAATATCTACTGTTTTTAGAAAATTTACCAAAAGAATTTAATTATTTGAAAAAAAATTTAACAAAATTCTACAAAAACATTTAATTATTTTTAAAAAATAATAAAAATTTCACAAGAATTTCATTAATAACAAATTTTTTTTTATAAATTTCTTCGCAATCATTCAACTATTTTCATAATTAATAAAAATTTACCAGGATTCAATTATTTTTCGTAAATAATAAAATTCTTTTTAGGAATTTTTAATAGAATTTTAGTCGAATTCCACTAAAAAATTCTTAAAAATTTTATTAAAATTCGTCCAAAGAATTGAATTCTTTAAAAATTTGTTGATAAAATTTTTAATAGGAATTAAATTCCCAGAAACATTTAATTATTCAATAAATTATTTATTTTTTATTTAAATAATTGAATTCTGGTAGAATTTTCTCATAAACATTGATTTAAACATTGATTTCAATTAAAATCTTAGATTATAAAAAAATAATTGAATTTGGGAAATTTTTTAAAAATTGGCTTAAAAATAATTGAATTTCTACTAAAAAAAAGTTTTATCAAAACTTTTTAAAATGTTTGAATTTCTGCTAAAATTCTAATATTTTTTAAAATAATTGAAATCTTGAGAAGAATTTCATTAAGAATATTGAAAATAA
>JAVJHS010000086.1:0-64371 GCA_032873175.1 Leptopilina drosophilae | reverse complement strand
AGTCTAAATTTACTATTTTGAAAATTTTCCAAAAATTTAAATTCAAAAATATGATGAATTTCACGATTTTTAATTTTCCAATGGAAAAAAACGAAAAAAGCGACGATTTTTAAATTTCGAAAATTTGTCAAATTCGATCAAAAACTTATTTTTCAAGTAAGATTTGACTAGAAAATACAAGATTTCGATAAATCTAATCGATAATGCAAATTTTGAAAATTTTTGTAGAAAAAGAAACGAGAAAATTGACAAATTTTCATTTTCGAGGAATTTTTAAAAATCGTTTTAAAACTGATTTTTTGTGTAGAATTCATTTAGAAAATAAAAAGAAATCACGAAACTAGTATAAATTTACTATTTTGAAAATTTTCCAAAAATTTAAATTCAAAAATATGATGAATTTCACGATTTTTAATTTTCCAATTGCAAAAAACGAAAAAAGCGACGATTTTTAAATTTCGAAAATTTGTCAAATTCGATCAAAAACTTATTTTTCAAGTAAGATTTGACTAGAAAATACAAGATTTCGATAAATCTAATCGAAAATGCAAATTTTGAAAATTTTTGTAGAAAAAGAAACGAGAAAATTGACAAATTTTCATTTTCGAGGAATTTTTAAAAATCGTTTTAAAACTGATTTTTTGTGTAGAATTCATTTAGAAAATAAAAAGAAATCACGAAACTAGTCTAAATTTACTATTTTGAAAATTTTCCAAAAATTTAAATTCAAAAATATGATGAATTTCACGATTTTTAATTTTCCAATGGAAAAAAACGAAAAAAGCGACGATTTTTAAATTTCGAAAATTTGTCAAATTCGATCAAAAACTTATTTTTCAAGTAAGATTTGACTAGAAAATACAAGATTTCGATAACTCTAATCGAAAATGCAAATTTTGAAAATTTTTGTAGAAAAAGAAACGAGAAAATTGACAAATTTTCATTTTCGAGGAATTTTTAAAAATCGTTTTAAAACTGATTTTTTGTGTAGAATTCATTTAGAAAATAAAAAGAAATCACGAAACTAGTCTAAATTTACTATTTTGAAAATTTTCCAAAAATTTAAATTCAAAAATATGATGAATTTCACGATTTTTAATTTTCCAATGGAAAAAAACGAAAAAAGCGACGATTTTTAAATTTCGAAAATTTGTCAAATTCGATCAAAAACTTATTTTTCAAGTAAGATTTGACTAGAAAATACAAGATTTCGATAAATCTAATCGAAAATGCAAATTTTGAAAATTTTTGTAGAAAAAGAAACGAGAAAATTGACAAATTTTCATTTTCGAGGAATTTTTAAAAATCGTTTTAAAACTGATTTTTTGTGTAGAATTCATTTAGAAAATAAAAAGAAATCACGAAACTAGTCTAAATTTACTATTTTGAAAATTTTCCAAAAATTTAAATTCAAAAATATGATGAATTTCACGATTTTTAATTTTCCAATGGAAAAAAACGAAAAAAGCGACGATTTTTAAATTTCGAAAATTTGTCAAATTCGATCAAAAACTTATTTTTCAAGTAAGATTTGACTAGAAAATACAAGATTTCGATTAATCTAATCGAAAATGCAAATTTTGAAAATTTTTGTAGAAAAAGAAACGAGAAAATTGACAAATTTTCATTTTCGAGGAATTTTTAAAAATCGTTTTAAAACTGATTTTTTGTGTAGAATTCATTTAGAAAATAAAAAGAAATCACGAAACTAGTCTAAATTTACTATTTTGAAAATTTTCCAAAAATTTAAATTCAAAAATATGATGAATTTCACGATTTTTAATTTTCCAATGGAAAAAAACGAAAAAAGCGACGATTTTTAAATTTCGAAAATTTGTCAAATTCGATCAAAAACTTATTTTTCAAGAAAGATTTGACTAGAAAATACAAGATTTCGATAAATCTAATCGAAAATGCAAATTTTGAAAATTTTTGTAGAAAAAGAAACGAGAAAATTGACAAATTTTCATTTTCGAGGAATTTTTGAAAATCGTTTTAAAACTGATTTTTTGTGTAGAATTCATTTAGAAAATAAAAAGAAATCACGAAACTAGTCTAAATTTACTATTTTGAAAATTTTCCAAAAAATGTAAATTAAAAAATATGATGAATTTCACGATTTTTAATTTTCCAATGGAAAAAAACGAAAAAAGCGACGATTTTTAAATTTCGAAAATTTGTCAAATTCGATCAAAAACTTATTTTTCAAGAAAGATTTGACTAGAAAATACAAGATTTCGATAAATCTAATCGAAAATGCAAATTTTGAAAATTTTTGTAGAAAAAGAAACGAGAAAATTGACAAATTTTCATTTTCGAGGAATTTTTAAAAATCGTTTTAAAACTGATTTTTTGTGTAGAATTCATTTAGAAAATAAAAAGAAATCACGAAACTAGTCTAAATTTACTATTTTGAAAATTTTCCAAAAATTTAAATTCAAAAATATGATGAATTTCACGATTTTTAATTTTCCAATGGAAAAAAACGAAAAAAGCGACGATTTTTAAATTTCGAAAATTTGTCAAATTCGATCAAAAACTTATTTTTCAAGTAAGATTTGACTAGAAAATACAAGATTTCGATAAATCTAATCGAAAATGCAAATTTTGAAAATTTTTGTAGAAAAAGAAACGAGAAAATTGACAAATTTTCATTTTCGAGGAATTTTTAAAAATCGTTTTAAAACTGATTTTTTGTGTAGAATTCATTTAGAAAATAAAAAGAAATCACGAAACTAGTCTAAATTTACTATTTTGAAAATTTTCCAAAAATTTAAATTCAAAAATATGATGAATTTCACGATTTTTAATTTTCCAATTGAAATAAACGAAAAAGCGACGATTTTTAAATTTCGAAAATTTGTCAAATTCGATCAAAAACTTATTTTTCAAGAAATACAAGATTTCGATAAATCTAATCGAAAATGCAAATTTTGAAAATTTTTGTAGAAAAAGAAACGAGAAAATTGACAAATTTTCATTTTCGAGGAATTTTTAAAAATCGTTTTAAAACTGATTTTTTGTGTAGAATTCATTTAGAAAATAAAAAGAAATCACGAAACTAGTCTAAATTTACTATTTTGAAAATTTTCCAAAAATTTAAATTCAAAAATATGATGAATTTCACGATTTTTAATTTTCCAATGGAAAAAAACGAAAAAAGCGACGATTTTTAAATTTCGAAAATTTGTCAAATTCGATCAAAAACTTATTTTTCAAGAAAGATTTGACTAGAAAATACAAGATTTCGATAAATCTAATCGATAATGCAAATTTTGAAAATTTTTGTAGAAAAAGAAACGAGAAAATTGACAAATTTTCATTTTCGAGGAATTTTTAAAAATCGTTTTAAAACTGATTTTTTGTGTAGAATTCATTTAGAAAATAAAAAGAAATCACGAAACTAGTCTAAATTTACTATTTTGAAAATTTTCCAAAAATTTAAATTCAAAAATATGATGAATTTCACGATTTTTAATTTTCCAATGGAAAAAAACGAAAAAAGCGACGATTTTTAAATTTCGAAAATTTGTCAAATTCGATCAAAAACTTATTTTTCAAGAAAGATTTGACTAGAAAATACAAGATTTCGATAAATCTAATCGAAAATGCAAATTTTGAAAATTTTTGTAGAAAAAGAAACGAGAAAATTGACAAATTTTCATTTTCGAGGAATTTTTAAAAATCGTTTTAAAACTGATTTTTTGTGTAGAATTCATTTAGAAAATAAAAAGAAATCACGAAACTAGTCTAAATTTACTATTTTGAAAATTTTCCAAAAATTTAAATTCAAAAATATGATGAATTTCACGATTTTTAATTTTCCAATGGAAAAAAACGAAAAAAGCGACGATTTTTAAATTTCGAAAATTTGTCAAATTCGATCAAAAATTTATTTTTCAAGTAAGATTTGACTAGAAAATACAAGATTTCGATAAATCTAATCGAAAATGCAAATTTTAAAAATTTTTGTAGAAAAAGAAACGAGAAAATTGACAAATTTTCATTTTCGAGGAATTTTTAAAAATCGTTTTAAAACTGATTTTTTGTGTAGAATTCATTTAGAAAATAAAAAGAAATCACGAAACTAGTCTAAATTTACTATTTTGAAAATTTTCCAAAAATTTAAATTCAAAAATATGATGAATTTCACGATTTTTAATTTTCCAATGGAAAAAAACGAAAAAAGCGACGATTTTTAAATTTCGAAAATTTGTCAAATTCGATCAAAAATTTATTTTTCAAGTAAGATTTGACTAGAAAATACAAGATTTCGATAAATCTAATCGAATATGCAAATTTTAAAAATTTTTGTAGAAAAAGAAACGAGAAAATTGACAAATTTTCATTTTCGAGGAATTTTTAAAAATCGTTTTAAAACTGATTTTTTGTGTAGAATTCATTTAGAAAATAAAAAGAAATCACGAAACTAGTCTAAATTTACTATTTTGAAAATTTTCCAAAAATTTAAATTCAAAAATATGATGAATTTCACGATTTTTAATTTTCCAATGGAAAAAAACGAAAAAAGCGACGATTTTTAAATTTCGAAAATTTGTCAAATTCGATCAAAAATTTATTTTTCAAGTAAGATTTGACTAGAAAATACAAGATTTCGATAAATCTAATCGAAAATGCAAATTTTAAAAATTTTTGTAGAAAAAGAAACGAGAAAATTGACAAATTTTCATTTTCGAGGAATTTTTAAAAATCGTTTTAAAACTGATTTTTTGTGTAGAATTCATTTAGAAAATAAAAAGAAATCACGAAACTAGTCTAAATTTACTATTTTGAAAATTTTCCAAAAATTTAAATTCAAAAATATGATGAATTTCACGATTTTTAATTTTCCAATGGAAAAAAACGAAAAAAGCGACGATTTTTAAATTTCGAAAATTTGTCAAATTCGATCAAAAATTTATTTTTCAAGTAAGATTTGACTAGAAAATACAAGATTTCGATAAATCTAATCGAATATGCAAATTTTGAAAATTTTTGTAGAAAAAGAAACGAGAAAATTGAGAATTTTCATTTTCGAGGAATTTTTAAAAATCGTTTTAAAACTGATTTTTTGTGTAGAATTCATTTAGAAAATAAAAAGAAATCACGAAACTAGTCTAAATTTACTATTTTGAAAATTTTCCAAAAATTTAAATTCAAAAATATGATGAATTTCACGATTTTTAATTTTCCAATGGAAAAAAACGAAAAAAGCGACGATTTTTAAATTTCGAAAATTTGTCAAATTCGATCAAAAATTTATTTTTCAAGTAAGATTTGACTAGAAAATACAAGATTTCGATAAATCTAATCGAAAATGCAAATTTTAAAAATTTTTGTAGAAAAAGAAACGAGAAAATTGACAAATTTTCATTTTCGAGGAATTTTTAAAAATCGTTTTAAAACTGATTTTTTGTGTAGAATTCATTTAGAAAATAAAAAGAAATCACGAAACTAGTCTAAATTTACTATTTTGAAAATTTTCCAAAAATTTAAATTCAAAAATATGATGAATTTCACGATTTTTAATTTTCCGATGGAAAAAAACGAAAAAAGCGACGATTTTTAAATTTCGAAAATTTGTCAAATTCGATCAAAAATTTATTTTTCAAGTAAGATTTGACTAGAAAATACAAGATTTCGATAAATCTAATCGAATATGCAAATTTTAAAAATTTTTGTAGAAAAAGAAACGAGAAAATTGAGAAATTTTCATTTTCGAGGAATTTTTAAAAATCGTTTTTTAAAACTAATTTTTTGTGTAGAATTCATTTAGAAAATAAAAAGAAATCACGAAACTAGTCTAAATTTACTATTTTGAAAATTTTCCAAAAATTTAAATTCAAAAATATGATGAATTTCACGATTTTTAATTTTCCAATGGAAAAAAACGAAAAAAGCGACGATTTTTAAATTTCGAAAATTTGTCAAATTCGATCAAAAATTTATTTTTCAAGTAAGATTTGACTAGAAAATACAAGATTTCGATAAATCTAATCGAATATGCAAATTTTAAAAATTTTTGTAGAAAAAGAAACGAGAAAATTGACACATTTTCATTTTCGAGAAATTTTTTAAAATCGTTTTAAAACTGATTTTTTGTGTAGAATTCATTTAGAAAATAAAAAGAAACCACGAAACTAGTCTAAATTTACTATTTTGAAAATTTTCCAAAAATTTAAATTCAAAAATATGATGAATTTCACGATTTTTAATTTTCCAATGGAAAAAAACGAAAAAAGCGACGATTTTTAAATTTCGAAAATTTGTCAAATTCGATCAAAAATTTATTTTTCAAGTAAGATTTGACTAGAAAATAGAAGATTTCGATAAATCTAATCGAATATGCAAATTTTGAAAAATTTTGTAGAAAAAGAAACGAGAAAATTGACAAATTTTCATTTTCGAGGAATTTTTAAAAATCGTTTTAAAACTGATTTTTTGTGTAGAATTCATTTAGAAAATAAAAAGAAATCACGAAACTAGTCTAAATTTACTATTTTGAAAATTTTCCAAAAATTTAAATTCAAAAATATGATGAATTTCACGATTTTTAATTTTCCAATGGAAAAAAACGAAAAAAGCGACGATTTTTAAATTTCGAAAATTTGTCAAATTCGATCAAAAATTTATTTTTCAAGTAAGATTTGACTAGAAAATACAAGATTTCGATAAATCTAATCGAAAATGCAAATTTTGAAAATTTTTGTAGAAAAAGAAACGAGAAAATTGACAAATTTTCATTTTCGAGGAATTTTTAAAAATCGTTTTAAAACTGATTTTTTGTGTAGAATTCATTTAGAAAATAAAAAGAAATCACGAAACTAGTCTAAATTTACTATTTTGAAAATTTTCCAAAAATTTAAATTCAAAAATATGATGAATTTCACGATTTTTAATTTTCCAATGGAAAAAAACGAAAAAAGCGACGATTTTTAAATTTCGAAAATTTGTCAAATTCGATCAAAAATTTATTTTTCAAGTAAGATTTGACTAGAAAATACAAGATTTCGATAAATCTAATCGAATATGCAAATTTTAAAAATTTTTGTAGAAAAAGAAACGAGAAAATTGAGAATTTTCATTTTCGAGGAATTTTTAAAAATCGTTTTAAAACTGATTTTTTGTGTAGAATTCATTTAGAAAATAAAAAGAAATCACGAAACTAGTCTAAATTTACTATTTTGAAAATTTTCCAAAAATTTAAATTCAAAAATATGATGAATTTCACGATTTTTAATTTTCCGATGGAAAAAAACGAAAAAAGCGACGATTTTTAAATTTCGAAAATTTGTCAAATTCGATCAAAAATTTATTTTTCAAGTAAGATTTGACTAGAAAATACAAGATTTCGATAAATCTAATCGAATATGCAAATTTTAAAAATTTTTGTAGAAAAAGAAACGAGAAAATTGACACATTTTCATTTTCGAGAAATTTTTTAAAATCGTTTTAAAACTGATTTTATGTGTAGAATTCATTCAGAAAATAAAAAGAAACCACGAAACTAGTCTAAATTTACTATTTTGAAAATTTTCCAAAAATTTAAATTCAAAAATATGATGAATTGCACGATTTTTAATTTTCCGATGGAAAAAAAACGAAAAAAGCGACGATTTTTAAATTTCGAAAATTTGTCAAATTCGATCAAAAATTTATTTTTCAAGTAAGATTTGACTAGAAAATACAAGATTTCGATAAATCTAATCGAATATGCAAATTTTAAAAATTTTTGTAGAAAAAGAAACGAGAAAATTGACAAATTTTCATTTTCGAGGAATTTTTAAAAATCGTTTTAAAACTGATTTTTTGTGTAGAATTCATTTAGAAAATAAAAAGAAATCACGAAACTAGTCTAAATTTACTATTTTGAAAATTTTCCAAAAATTTAAATTCAAAAATATGATGAATTTCACGATTTTTAATTTTCCAATGGAAAAAAACGAAAAAAGCGACGATTTTTAAATTTCGAAAATTTGTCAAATTCGATCAAAAATTTATTTTTCAAGTAAGATTTGACTAGAAAATACAAGATTTCGATAAATCTAATCGAATATGCAAATTTTAAAAATTTTTGTAGAAAAAGAAACGAGAAAATTGAGAATTTTCATTTTCGAGGAATTTTTAAAAATCGTTTTAAAACTGATTTCTTGCGTAGAATTCATTTAGAAAATAAAAAGAAATCACGAAACTAGTCTAAATTTACTATTTTGAAAATTTTCCAAAAATTTAAATTCAAAAATATGATGAATTTCACGATTTTTAATTTTCCAATGGAAAAAAACGAAAAAAGCGACGATTTTGAAATTTCGAAAATTTGTCAAATTCGATCAAAAATTTATTTTTCAAGTAAGATTTGACTAGAAAATACAAGATTTCGATAAATCTAATCGAAAATGCAAATTTTAAAAATTTTTGTAGAAAAAGAAACGAGAAAATTGACAAATTTTCATTTTCGAGGAATTTTTAAAAATCGTTTTAAAACTGATTTTTTGTGTAGAATTCATTTAGAAAATAAAAAGAAATCACGAAACTAGTCTAAATTTACTATTTTGAAAATTTTCCAAAAATTTAAATTCAAAAATATGATGAATTTCACGATTTTTAATTTTCCGATGGAAAAAAACGAAAAAAGCGACGATTTTTAAATTTCGAAAATTTGTCAAATTCGATCAAAAATTTATTTTTCAAGTAAGATTTGACTAGAAAATACAAGATTTCGATAAATCTAATCGAATATGCAAATTTTAAAAATTTTTGTAGAAAAAGAAACGAGAAAATTGAGAATTTTCATTTTCGAGGAATTTTTAAAAATCGTTTTAAAACTGATTTTTTGTGTAGAATTCATTTAGAAAATAAAAAGAAATCACGAAACTAGTCTAAATTTACTATTTTCAAAATTTTCCAAAAATTTAAATTCAAAAATATGATGAATTTCACGATTTTTAATTTTCCAATGGAAAAAAACGAAAAAAGCGACGATTTTGAAATTTCGAAAATTTGTCAAATTCGATCAAAAATTTATTTTTCAAGTAAGATTTGACTAGAAAATACAAGATTTCGATAAATCTAATCGAAAATGCAAATTTTAAAAATTTTTGTAGAAAAAGAAACGAGAAAATTGACAAATTTTCATTTTCGAGGAATTTTTAAAAATCGTTTTAAAACTGATTTTTTGTGTAGAATTCATTTAGAAAATAAAAAGAAATCACGAAACTAGTCTAAATTTACTATTTTGAAAATTTTCCAAAAATTTAAATTCAAAAATATGATGAATTTCACGATTTTTAATTTTCCAATGGAAAAAAACGAAAAAAGCGACGATTTTTAAATTTCGAAAATTTGTCAAATTCGATCAAAAATTTATTTTTCAAGTAAGATTTGACTAGAAAATACAAGATTTCGATAAATCTAATCGAATATGCAAATTTTAAAAATTTTTGTAGAAAAAGAAACGAGAAAATTGACAAATTTTCATTTTCGAGGAATTTTTAAAAATCGTTTTAAAACTGATTTTTTGTGTAGAATTCATTTAGAAAATAAAAAGAAATCACGAAACTAGTCTAAATTTACTATTTTGAAAATTTTCCAAAAATTTAAATTCAAAAATATGATGAATTTCACGATTTTTAATTTTCCAATGGAAAAAAACGAAAAAAGCGACGATTTTTAAATTTCGAAAATTTGTCAAATTCGATCAAAAATTTATTTTTCAAGTAAGATTTGACTAGAAAATACAAGATTTCGATAAATCTAATCGAAAATGCAAATTTTAAAAATTTTTGTAGAAAAAGAAACGAGAAAATTGACAAATTTTCATTTTCGAGGAATTTTTAAAAATCGTTTTAAAACTGATTTTTTGTGTAGAATTCATTTAGAAAATAAAAAGAAATCACGAAACTAGTCTAAATTTACTATTTTGAAAATTTTCCAAAAATTTAAATTCAAAAATATGATGAATTTCACGATTTTTAATTTTCCGATGGAAAGAAACGAAAAAAGCGACGATTTTTAAATTTCGAAAATTTGTCAAATTCGATCAAAAATTTATTTTTCAAGTAAGATTTGACTTGAAAATACAAGATTTCGATAAATCTAATCGAATAAGCAAATTTTAAAAATTTTTGTAGAAAAAGAAACGAGAAAATTGAGAATTTTCATTTTCGAGGAATTTTTAAAAATCGTTTTAAAACTGATTTTTTGTGTAGAATTCATTTAGAAAATAAAAAGAAACCACGAAACTAGTCTAAAATTACTATTTTCAAAATTTTCCAAAAATTTAAATTCAAAGATATGATGAATTTCACGATTTTTAATTTTCCAATGGAAAAAAACGAAAAAAGCGACGATTTTTAAATTTCGAAAATTTGTCAAATTCGATCAAAAATTTATTTTTCAAGTAAGATTTGACTAGAAAATACAAGATTTCGATAAATCTAATCGAAAATGCAAATTTTAAAAATTTTTGTAGAAAAAGAAACGAGAAAATTGACAAATTTTCATTTTCGAGGAATTTTTAAAAATCGTTTTAAAACTGATTTTTTGTGTAGAATTCATTTAGAAAATAAAAAGAAATCACGAAACTAGTCTAAATTTACTATTTTGAAAATTTTCCAAAAATTTAAATTCAAAAATATGATGAATTTCACGATTTTTAATTTTCCAATGGAAAAAAACGAAAAAAGCGACGATTTTTAAATTTTGAAAATTTGTCAAATTCGATCAAAAATTTATTTTTCAAGTAAGATTTGACTAGAAAATACAAGATTTTGATAAATCTAATCGAATATGCAAATTTTGAAAATTTTTGTAGAAAAAGAAACGAGAAAATTGACACATTTTCATTTTCGAGAAATTTTTTAAAATCGTTTTAAAACTGATTTTTTGTGTAGAATTCATTTAGAAAATAAAAAGAAACCACGAAACTAGTCTAAATTTACTATTTTGAAAATTTTCCAAAAATTTAAATTCAAAAATATGATGAATTGCACGATTTTTAATTTTCCGATGGAAAAAAACGAAAAAAGCGACGATTTTTAAATTTCGAAAATTTGTCAAATTCGATCAAAAATTTATTTTTCAAGTAAGATTTGACTAGAAAATACAAGATTTCGATAAATCTAATCGAATATGCAAATTTTAAAAATTTTTGTAGAAAAAGAAACGAGAAAATTGACAAATTTTCATTTTCGAGGAATTTTTAAAAATCGTTTTAAAACTGATTTTTTGTGTAGAATTCATTTAGAAAATAAAAAGAAATCACGAAACTAGTCTAAATTTACTATTTTGAAAATTTTCCAAAAATTTAAATTCAAAAATATGATGAATTTCACGATTTTTAATTTTCCAATGGAAAAAAACGAAAAAAGCGACGATTTTTAAATTTCGAAAATTTGTCAAATTCGATCAAAAATTTATTTTTCAAGTAAGATTTGACTAGAAAATACAAGATTTCGATAAATCTAATCGAATATGCAAATTTTAAAAATTTTTGTAGAAAAAGAAACGAGAAAATTGAGAATTTTCATTTTCGAGGAATTTTTAAAAATCGTTTTAAAACTGATTTCTTGCGTAGAATTCATTTAGAAAATAAAAAGAAATCACGAAACTAGTCTAAATTTACTATTTTGAAAATTTTCCAAAAATTTAAATTCAAAAATATGATGAATTTCACGATTTTTAATTTTCCAATGGAAAAAAACGAAAAAAGCGACGATTTTTAAATTTCGAAAATTTGTCAAATTCGATCAAAAATTTATTTTTCAAGTAAGATTTGACTAGAAAATACAAGATTTCGATAAATCTAATCGAAAATGCAAATTTTAAAAATTTTTGTAGAAAAAGAAACGAGAAAATTGACAAATTTTCATTTTCGAGGAATTTTTAAAAATCGTTTTAAAACTGATTTTTTGTGTAGAATTCATTTAGAAAATAAAAAGAAATCACGAAACTAGTCTAAATTTACTATTTTGAAAATTTTCCAAAAATTTAAATTCAAAAATATGATGAATTTCACGATTTTTAATTTTCCAATTGAAAAAAACGAAAAAGCGACGATTTTTAAATTTCGAAAATTTGTCAAATTCGATCAAAAATTTATTTTTCAAGTAAGATTTGACTAGAAAATACAAGATTTCGATAAATCTAATCGAAAATGCAAATTTTGAAAATTTTTGTAGAAAAAGAAACGAGAAAATTGACAAATTTTCATTTTCGAGGAATTTTTAAAAATCGTTTTAAAACTGATTTCTTGTGTAGAATTCATTTAGAAAATCACGAAACTAGTCTAAATTTACTATTTTGAAAATTTTCCAAAAATTTAAATTCAAAAATATGATGAATTTCACGATTTTTAATTTTCCAATGGAAAAAAACGAAAAAGCGACGATTTTTAAATTTCGAAAATTTGTCAAATTCGATCAAAAACTTATTTTTCAAGTCAGATTTGACTAGAAAATACAAGATTTCGAAGTGGTAGAGCTACACGGGTTCTGGCCCAGTTACCGACGGTCGGTAAGGTAGATTTCTTGATAGCTCACTTTTAGGTGGGTTGTCCGGGGTGTTCTACCTTACCGACCGAGTTTTTAGTACCGGCTGCCACCGTTAGATGGCGCCACCGATCAATTCGAACCCCCTTGGCGGGATATTTAAATTTTTATTTTTAAACTTCAAGTGGCTTGGTCGGGGTGTTCTGCTTTACCGACATCCGGCTGTCACCGTAAGATGGCGCCACCGCTCAATTCAAACCCCCTTGGCGGGATATTTAATTTTTTTTTTAAATGTCAAGTGGGTTAAAAGGGATGTTCTACTTTACCGACATCCGGCTGCCACCGTTAGATGGCGCCATCGCTCAATTCAAACCCCCTTGGCGGGGTATTTAAATTTTTGTTTTCAAACTTTCAAGTGGGTTAGAAGGGATAATTTTAAATTTCGCGCCACTAAGTCAAAGTTGGTTGGTGTTCTACATTACCGACCTTTATGATAATGCTCCTATAAAAAGGCTGGTAAATTACCAACTGTAGGTAAGTTACCGACCTAGGGTAAGTGTTACCATCAGTCGGTAATGCAGATTTCTTCCACAATTTTTGGTCCGATAGGTACGTCAGGGTTCAGCATTACCGACCGATGACCCATTTGTGTTATGTTAACTTCAAGTTATCCCGGTAGTCGGCGTTTACTACATTGTGGTAGAAGAGTTGCGCGCCCCTGTGGTGTAGTGGGGAGTTGAACAGTGGGGAGGTGAGTATAGTGGGGACTGGGGTGTAAGTTACGGAGCGCGGGCCACAAACATCAGTTGCATCTTGAATGGTGCAGCAGTCTACTTCCAGGTTTTCAGGGTTCCAGAGTTTCTTTACAGAGTTTCTTCGCAGAGTTAATTTTCAGAGTTTTTTTTCGTTTTGAATTTAGGAGTTATTGATTTTTTATTATAGGATTTTTTTAATTTTGTGTTCCAGTTTGCATTAGTTTTAAGTTGGTGGTGGTTTTTTTCTACTTTAGGGTTTGTTTTGTTCTATTTTGTATTAGTTTTAAGGTGGTGGTGGTTTTTTCTATTTCAGGATTTTTTAGTTTTAGTTGTTAATTTTCAGGATTTTTTTAGTTTGAGTTTTTTCAGGTTTTTATTAGTTTTAGGTGTATTTTTTTTAAGTTTGTTTTCAGATTTAGCTATCAAGAAGCCAAAGTGCAAATCTTCGAAGAAGTCTCGTCAACGCATAGACATGGACGAGTACAATGAAGTGTGTCAAGAATCTGACAACTTCATTACAACAGCGGAACGTCAGTTCATTTCAACAATGGCTATGACTGGTGAGGAGAAATTCGTTACAGCATTTGAATGGCAGAACAAGTGTCAACGGTATATAAACATTTTCCGAAACTTTTTACGTGAATCTGATTTTTCTTCATCTCAAAGATCTAGGTGCTTAAATTTAAGACAAAAAATAGAATACTTGCGCTGCCATTTTGATGCTCTAATGAAACGTGGTGCGGGTGTTGAAGTAGTGAATGAAAGAATGAAATGGGTGGATTTTGAAGAAGCGTTTGAGGGTCGTTTACAAAATAGTGCTGTAATGAATTTAGATTACAAGGATATTAATAAATTCCTTGATGATGCCTTTAGTTTATTTAAAGTTAACATTGAAAAAGCTTTAAACAGGTTTGGTCCGCTAAAAGTTTACACCGTATTGTTCGCGAAATTTGTTAAAGATTCCATTGACGGTAAAACACAAGAAATATCAGATTTAAGACATTCATCGCGAAAACCGGTGACATTTTAGTGACAACCCCATTAGATGACTGGTATAACGTTAATGTTAAACAAGTAACCTTAAAAAGAATGGAGGAATTCCAAGAGAAAGAGTCTAACTGGAGACTTCATTCTATTGAAAGGTTGGAGGTTAACATTAACAAGTACAATCCCCTGCGCGCAAGTTCTTATATCAATTTGCCAACTGCTATCAATCGAAAGCATGCCTGCATTAATGTCCAAAATGCTGACAATCAGTGTTTTAAATGGGCAATATTGTCAGCACTGTACCCAGCAGACAAACACGCAGATCGAGTTTCAAAATACAGACCCTATGAAGATACACTCACTTTTAGTGGTATCGAATTTCCTGTTTCTCTTAAAGACATTTCTAAATTTGAAACCCTAAACAACATTTCTGTCAACTTGTATGGCCTTGTTAAAAGAGATGAGAAGTTTACAGTTTCTCCTCTTCATCTTTCATCTCAAAAGAAGTTGAATCATGTCAATCTTCTTCGAATTGAAGATCACTACATAGATGAAAATCTAAGTGAAGACGATGATGATGAAATTGATATACCTCTCATATCGTTTAACTACCATTATGTCTGGATAAAGGACTTGTCGAGACTTGTTAGTTCAGACTTATCAAAGCAGAAAAATAAAAAATTCATTTGCGATCGTTGCTTGCATTATTTTCTGAATCAAGAAAAGCTCACTCAAC
Organism: Leptopilina drosophilae; assembly: GCA_032873175.1. Classification (NCBI taxonomy): domain Eukaryota; kingdom Metazoa; phylum Arthropoda; class Insecta; order Hymenoptera; family Figitidae; genus Leptopilina; species Leptopilina drosophilae. The sequence goes on along the minus strand of JAVJHS010000086.1, from coordinate 49,405 downwards.
ATGAAGAGCATTGTCGAAAAATGAACGACACAAAGATTAAATTACCCCAAAAAGGTCAATATACAGTTGAGTTTAAAAATTTTCAAAATAAGGAACGTGTACCCTTTATCATTTATGCCGATTGTGAAAGTTTGTTAATTCCCTCGACAGCACCCCAAGAACCAAAAAATACTGAGGTGTTTCAAAACCATAAAACTCTCAGTATTGGTTATTACATAAAGTGTAGTTTCGATGACTCTTTGTCAGTGTACAAAGCATCACCTAGAGATGAGGAGAATCCAGCTAAATGGTTTTCTTTAGAATTAAAGAACTTGGCTGACAATCTAGATTCCCTATTTAAGAATCCAGTACCCATGGAAACATTAAGCCCACAGCAGTTGACAGCTTTTCGAAATGATATGACTTGTCATATTTGTAAAAAGAAAATCGCGTATGGGGATGTGAAAGTATAAGACCATTGCTATTTAACAGGGAAGTACCGCGGACCCGCTCATCAAGATTGTAATATTAATTACCATGAATCTCAGATCATACCTGTTGTTTTCCATAACCTAAGTGGCTATGATGCACATTTCATTATTGAAGCTATTGCTACAGAATTTGAAGGTACTGTTAATCTACTTCTCATTAACAAAGAAAAGTACATTAGTTTTACTAAAATTGTAAAATGTGGTTTTCTAAAATTTCGTTTTATTGATTCTTTCAAGTTTATGGCATCATCTCTGGATAAGTTAGCATCCTATCTCGATGAATACAAAATTGTAAATTCCGTTTTTTCGAATTACAGCGACGATAAAATTCAATTGTTGATGCGAAAAGGAGTTTTTCCTTATGAATACATTGATTCAAGGGAAAAACTCGACGAAACAGAGTTACCGCCGAAAGATAAATTCTACAGCACATTAAACGATTCGAATGTTTCTGATGAAGACTATGCTCATGCGCAGAAAGTGTGGAGTGAATTTAATTGTCAAAATCTTGGTGATTATGTATACTTGTACATGCAAACCGATATATTGTTACTCGCGGACATTTTCGAAAATTTCAGAAACCAGTGTTTAATCGCGTACGGTCTAGATGCAGCGCACTATTATACTACGCCAGGTTTGACTTGGGATGCAATGCTAAAGTATACAAATGTAAGACTTGAACTCTTGACAGACATTGACATGGTAATGTTTATTGAACGAGGAATAAGAGGTGGTGTAAGTCAATGTACAAATCGATATGCAAAAGCTAACAATCCTTACATGAAAAACTTTAATGAAAATGAGGACACGTCTTACATCGTATACTTTGACGCAAATAATCTATACGGATGGGCAATGATTCAACCGCTTTCCTATGGTGGCTTCAAGTGGGTAGAGAATGTTGATAATAGTTTTGACTTTAATGTATCAGACGATGCGCCTACAGGTTACATTTTGGAAGTCGATTTGGATTATCCAGATCATCTTCATGATAAACACAGCGACTTTCCATTTTGCCCTGAACGCTCGAAGCCACCAGGGTCAAAACAGGAGAAGCTCCTAACTACCCTCCTACCGAAACGAAAGCACGTTCTCCATTATCGTGCCTTAAAACAAGCGATTGCCAACGGTCTCGTGCTAGTTAAAATTCACCGCGTCTTAAAATTTGAACAATCGACATGGTTGAAAAGTTACATTGACTTTAATACCATGCGAAGGACAAACGCTAGTAACGAATTTGAGAAAAACTTGTTTAAACTGATGAACAACGCGGTATTTGGCAAAACAATGGAGAACGTGCGAAAACACGTGGACATTAAACTTGTGACAAAGTGGGAGGGTAAGTATGGAGCTGAAGCATTGATCGCCAAACCTAACTTCCACAGCAGAGCCATCTTTAATGAGAATTTGGTAGCTGTGGAACTTAGGAAAATGGAGGTACTAATGAACAAGCCGGTGTATGTTGGTTTGACTGTGTTGGATGTGTCAAAAACTTTGATTTACGATTTTCACTACGATTACATGTTAAATAAGTATGACGAAAAGAGCCTTAAATTATTGTACACAGACACCGATAGCCTTATTTATGAAGTCAAGTGCTCAGACATTTACGATGATATGAAGCAAGACATTCACAAATTCGACACTTCTGATTATCCGGTTAATAACGTGTAAAGTATTCCGCAAGCCAACAAAAAGATCTTGGGTCTCATGAAAGATGAGTGCTGCGGAAAAATCGTAACAGAATTTGTTGGCTTGCGGAGCAAAATGTACAGCGTTCGCGTAGAAGACAAAGATTTCATAAAAAAGGCTAAAGGTGTCAAAGCAGGAGTCATCAAGAAAAATATCGACTTTGATGATTATGTTTATTGTCTTCGAAATATTAAAATGCAATCTAGAACTCAATATACTATCAGATCGAATCTTCACAAAGTACAGACTTTAAAACAAACGAAAATAGCGTTGAGTCCCTATGACGACAAGAGATACTTGATAGACAACAGCACCGACACCCTCGCATGGGGTCATTGTAAAATTATTGAAATTGATGATAATGAGGATAAATAAACTATTGTAAAAAAAATATATGTTAGAGAGAGAGGGGGAGGAAATGGTTGTTTGAATAAAAAGGTGTTTAATTTATTTTATGTTTACTTTATTTAAAAAAAAAACCTTAATCTAGTTACATAAACTTAATTTAACTATTTTTAACATTACTTTAACTATTTTTAACTATACATTAACGTTACTTTAACTTATTTTAACTATTTTAAACTTTTTTTAACTTTATTTTAACTATATTTTAACGTTACTTTAACTATACTTTAACATTACTTTAACTATTTTTAACTTTACTTTAACTTATTTTAACTATATTTTAACGTTACTTTAACTATACTTTAACATTACTTTAACTATTTTTAACTATACTTTAACTTATTTTAACGTTACTTTAACTATATTACATATCAGATTTTTTTATCCAACTATTGTGTGAACTATCAAATCCAAACCATTTCACGTATACATCATTCCCACGAGTCTTGAGAACTTTTTCTACAAGGTAAACATCTGGATATTGGACTTTCAGCAACTCTTTTTCATAGAAACCACCTTCGATGGGTTGATTTTGATAATCTTTCAGCTTGTATGTAATTGGTTTTGTTGATTTAACTTTATCCACGGTGAATATTTCCGTTGTCCAGTTGGGAGTATATCCTTTCTCAAAGATGTTTTTATACTTGCTAACTCGAACTCTGTCTCCAACTTTGAATTTTGATCTTTTCAGCGGAATTCTACGTAGTTTACGAATGCGTCTCAGTAGTTCTCTTGTATCTTCTTCGGTGACATCATTGGGTTTCATGCCAATAGTACGATGTTTTTTATTATTGTACTTTGATATGAGAGTTGGTAAAAGATTAATCCATTTATAATTGCCTTGTTAACTAAATTCAGGCCACATCATATTTTTTAGAGTGCGGTTAAATCTTTCAACAATTGAGGCTTTCAAATTACTATAAGTAGAATAGAGGTTAATGTTGAATTCTTGCATTAAACTCTTAAATTCAGAATTGTAAAATTCTTTGCCTCTATCAGTATGCAAATTTTTTGTAATTCGACCGTGTTTTAGAATAGTTTTCATGGCCAAAGAAATATCCTTTCCATTCTTACTCTTTACAGCTACAGCCCAGGCATATTTGGAAAATATGTCTATAACTGTGAGCATGTATTTAAAACCTTTATTAGAATGAGAATAAGGTATCATTTCAACTAAATCTGCTTGCCAGGTTTCATCTATACCACGCATTTGAACTTTTTGACGAGGATAATTTTTTCTAGCTTGTTTATGCAGTTCTGTTACAACTGTTGATTTTTGATCAGCCATCACTGCTGAATAAATTTAGCCTCTTTGATGATATAATTTTGCTGTGATTCAATTTCTTCAAGTTTTTCGTTTACTCTATCCTCGATAATTCGGATATAAAGATTCAAATCATCAATAGCTGATCTTAAAGAAGATGTAATTTGAAAAACAATTTTTATCTCGTTTTTAATAATTTTCTGTACAAGTCTTAAATTTACAGCGTCTTGTTGCTCTTCAGCGTCTTGAACGTTGCAAAGTCTTTTGTTGTCAATATCGTATTGTCCACTTGAAGTAATTTTAAATTCAATTCCATAAGGTCCAGGAAGTCCACGACTTACCGCAGGTCGTGACAAAGGATGTCCAAACACATCAATGCTCATTTTAATACTGAGCTCTAATTGCTTGTACTCTTCTAATATATAATGTGAGCTTCGCGTAGTTCTTCGATGATTGACATAATTTCATTATTATGGCTCGGATTACCAGCTTGCTGTGATGCTACGAGCAGGCGTAATCGGTCAACTAGTTCATTTGGATCATCCCAATAGATGTAGTCTGGTTGAAATTTTTTCTTTGTAATCATAAATTGAGGTAATTTTTTTCCAAACTTCTTCTTCTTCTTTAAAACACCACTACCCTTCTTTGGTGTACTCTTAAAAAGTTTTGCAATTACATCAACGTATTTGAAACTCCTGTTTATGTTCAAAGGTTCACTGGAACTATAATTCTTTCGATGTGCATTTGTAGCTTCAAGAATTTCTTTATAATTTTCTAAATCATCTGGACTTATAAAGGCTGTATTAGGTCTTTGTGTAAATAAGAGTTCAAGCAACCCAGCAGTTTTTAGATATTTTTTCTTTCCAGCAAGTCGAATATGAGAACCTTCTAAATCAACTGCTGTATCTCCAATCATAAGAATACCATTAGGAAGCTTACGTACTCCATAAACCATGTCTAAAAAGAGTTTTCTGTTTTTATTCAATAATAGAATAAATTTATTTGTCAATTTTTCATAATTAAGATCTTCAAAATTAGCACTCTTATCAAGTAGAGTGTCATTTAGTAGTGTTTTATCAAATTCTTCCTCCTCATCAACAGCAGTTGAGAAAGAAAAATCATTTTCCTCCTTTTTAAATTTTTTTTTTAAATTCTCAAAAGGTATGTCAGTTACTTTAACCAATTTTTCAAGAGGTGTTACTATTGGTTAAAGAGTTTCTTTCAATACTGTTTCTGCAGCCTCTTTACCCATTTTGAGTAAACGATGTTTTCGCCTAATAGCATCACTTGCTTTTGCTATTTGGCGAAGCGTTTCTTGCTCTTTTCTATACATGTTTTCTTAGTGACAAGATAAACTATACTAATAAAAAATTCAGTAAAGTTCTTGTATTTATAGTGAAATGAAGCAATCAAATCCTTTTCTATATCTCCCCTCATTAAAATTACGGTCCTTATCAATAACAACAAAACCATATTTGTCAGATTTCCAACATTCTGAACATAAATCGCGAAATTGAGTATAACTCATATCGGTATTAACATGATCTTCGTATACATGTTTTAGATTCTTTTCATCTTGCCTAAATAGAACCAATAAATTAACATTATCTCGAACTAGATGTTTAGGAATACGATCATACGTTTGACATAAATAAAAAAAACTTAAAAAAACTAAAAACTGTCCACATTTACATGCCTACCCATACAAAAGAAAGCTCTAACATTGTCTTACTTTTCACAAGCAATGTCATCGAAAACGAATATTGAATTTGGTTTAGCATCTTTTGGAGATACTACTTCTTCATGTTCACTAAATGGAAAATATTCAACACTATCTACCCCACTGATTACATTTTCCAGAAATTTGTATTTAGGTTGTTGCAGAGATTTAGAGTAGAGGTAAATATTTTCAAAACTTAGACCATTTGGATGTATTATTAGGGAAAGAAGAGAATTCGTTTTTCCACAATTTGAGGGTCCACAGAAAACTGCTCGAATGCTGTCTGAAAACAGACTGCCATGGCGTTTAATCTTTTTTTCATTAGTCTCAACATCTATACTAGAGATTGGCAGTGCGACGGGTTGTTTCGTGAACTGCATCTTGACAGTAACTGCCCTAAAATCTATAAATACCCAGCTTTTATAGTTTTTTTGTCAGTTTCACGACAACCATTGTAGAGTGAAGAATGATTCTACATAAGGAGGTGAAAAAAGGTCGATATCGAGGAAAAGGTTTACTCAATCGTATTATCAATAGTTTACCGTTTGAGTTTCACTTGCCTGGTTACCAATTTTGTGGCCCTGGTACAAATTTAGCAAAACGTTTAGCTTGCGGTGATCAAGGAGTTAATCCACTAGACGCTGCATGCAAACAACACGACATTGCATATTCGCAAAATCGTGAAAATATTGAAGCGAGAAACGAAGCAGATAAAGTTTTAGCTAAGAAAGCTTGGGAACGTGTTAAAGCTAAAGATTCTAGTGTTGGTGAAAGAGCAGCTGCATTAGCTATTTCTGGAACCATGAAAGCTAAATCAAAATTAGTTATGGGAAAGAGAAGAAGAAAGTCATCTATAAAAAAGAAAAAAAGTAAAAAAAATATGTAAAAAGAAACAAATAGCGCTAAGGAAAGTTGTTGACACTGCACGACAAAGTATGGTTCCTAGTAATAATGTTGAAGAATCAATTCAAGCAGCTATGATTGGTGCACGAAAAGCAATAAAAAATTTTGGTGGTATTTCCAAAATGTTATCACCTAGAATTCTTCCTGTACCTACTAAAGTAGGTGGAATTTTACGGCTAGTTCCAATTTTTGATGGACTTAGTGCTTTAGGAGCTTTTGCTAGAGGAGCTTCAGGAATAGCAAGGGCTGTTAATAAGGCTACAACAGCTAGTGAACAGTTTGCAGAAGCTCAACGTCACAATAAAACCATAGAAGCTATATCGCTTGGAAAAGGATTACATTTAAAACCTTATCGACAAGGACTTAGTCTTTACTTGAAACCCTACATTCAAGGAAAAGGAATTAAAAAACGATCATCAAGAAAGAAGAAGAAAAAACGAGCATCAAGAAAAAAAAGAACAACAAGAAGGAAAAAAAACTTGCTGTGAAGCTACCTCACCGACCATTAACTTTCTTTGATCTGTTAAAGTATGCCAAAGCTGCCAAAATACCTCATTTTCGTGGTATTTTTATGCGGAATGAACTACCTGTAAGAGGTCCTCATCAGTTTGAATCGGGAATAATTAATCTTGATAATAAAGAAGGTCCAGGAACACATTGGGTAGCATATAAAAAATTCAAAAACGAAACAATGTTTATTACTTTACAGTGTGTTCAGTTTTGAACGTTATACATATCTTTCATATAAATAATATCAAAAGGTGTTTATATATATATAAATGAAAAATAACTTTGTTTTTATAAATTAAATTATTACATATAGTATAAATTGAACATTTGTATAACATCATAATACTTTTTAAACGACATAATACTATTTAAACGACAATACTTTTTGCTTTAAATATAAAATCTATATTAACCTACAGTTATATAATAAAAAATAAAAGAGATGAAGACATAAAACCACGATGAATCTACTTATTTTTTATGTTTTTTTGTTTTGTCCTTCTCATCATCATCATCATTATTATTCTCATCATTATCATTCTTATTCTCACCATTATTATTTATTATTCTTCTCATCATCAATCTTTCTCTTCCCTGAGACAGATTTTGGTTTTGTCATGTGACGAATGCAAGGACTCTCTAATAATATAAAATTTGAAACATTCGCAAATTTGTCATGTTCTGAAGATTTTTCAAGTTCGGAATGAACTCTAGTTTTTGAAACTTTTAAAGAATTTTCAAGTTCGGAATGAACTTTTGTTTTTGATTTTAAAGATTTTTCAAGTTCTGAAGGAACTTTAGTTTTAGATTTTAAAGATTTTTCAAGTACGGAAAGAACTTTAGTTTTTGATTTTAAAGATTTTTCAAGTTCGGAAGGAACTTTAGTTTTTGAAACTTTAGTTTTTGAAACTTTAGTTTTTGAAACTTTTAAAGAATTTTCAAGTTCGGAATGAACTTTAGTTTTTGAAACTTTTAATGAATTTTCAAGTTCGGTATGAACTTTAGTTTTTGAAACTTTTAAAGATTTTTCAAGTTCTGAAGGAACTTTAGTTTTTAAAACTTTTAAAGAATTTTTAAGTTCTGATGGAATTTTAGTTTTTGAAACATTTAAAGATTTTTCAAGTTCTGAAGGAACTTTAATCACTTCAGAACATTTTTTTGTATTCAATATTTCTGATTTCTCATCATGAGAATTTAACAAAGGCATTGAAAAATTTGATAAGTGAACAGATCCTGGAGATGATGATGATGATGAAGTTGAAGTTGATGATGAGGAAGCTGACGAAGATGATGAAGTTGACGAAGATGATGAAGAGTTGAAGTTTGTTGTTTGTTCTTCTTTTTTCTCATCTTTTTTTATCGGTGTTGGAACATACTGCTCTCTTCTTGTTGTATCGTTTTCTTTCAGACTTGGAATATAAGGCTCGATGGTTATAATTTCCTTCTGGTTAACTTTCTGAGTAATTGGTGTTGGCATCTTCATCTTGTTAGGTTCAACCTTTTCACAAGGTTTTGAAATTTGTGGCATAATTGGCCCCTACCTTGAGGTCTTTTGATGATTCAAATCCATTTTTATATCCTATTTTAAAAACATAAATATGTATATATTATAAATGTAAACAGAAATAATTTGTAAAATATTAATCGATAGTTGATGAATTCAAATAAGTTGTAAAAAAGTTTAAAATAAATTGTAAAAAATTAAGTAAATTAAATTTTAATGATTTGTAAATTGAAATTGCAAATAAATGTATATAAAAATTGTAAATAAAATGTATATAGAAATTGTAAATAATTAAATGATTTAAATTTTAATTATTTGTAAATAGAAATTGTAAATAACTTAATGATTTAAATTTTAATGATTTGTAAATAGAAATTGTAAATAAATGTATATAGAAATTGTAAATAGTTAAATGATTTAAATTTTAATGATTTGTAAATAGAAATTGTAAATAATTAAAGATGTAAATTTGAACAATGAAAAAATTGAATAGGTAAGTAAAACATTGATTTAAATTTTTAAAATAAATTACCTGTTTAATATTTAAATTTTCTTTTTGGCCTCTAGATTGCATTGACGAAGATGATGATGGCAATAGTTGCACTGGTGGTGGCAATGAAGAAGATGATTGCAACCTTTGCAATGGTGGTCGAAATGAAGTCATTTGTCTAGACTGAATACTTTGATGAGACTGTTGATATTGCTGAGATTGAATGTAACTAGGTTGATTATGAAGTTGATGATTGAAATTCCGATTTTGCACATCAGGAAAATTTTGCACACCCCTTTCAGAACATCCGAAAATGTGGGAAAATTGGAATGTATTACGATCTTGATACAACTGAAAAAATTATCAATAATTTGAGTTACAATTAAACAACAAAAATATTAAAATTTTATAAATATATGTTACACAACATTCACAATCTTTAAAAGTAACTTAACATATTATTTCATTTTTTTTTTGTTTAACTTTTTTATTAAATAATTTTAAATAATTTCTTATGATAGGACTTGAATAAACTATTTTCTATAAATGTAAAAAAAACTACTTACAAATGAATTTAAAAGCATGTACCGGCAGAAGCAACACCTGCCACAATAGCTCGTGTTACAATTCTTTAAAAAAAAAGATATTTAATAAAATATCAAAACATTAATATTTACTTAATGATTAAAGGAAAAATATTTTTATTTTTTAAAACTTACCATTTTTCAGAATTTACATAACCATCGAGCGGATGAAAATAAATTTAAAAAATGTGCTTGAGGTAAAAATTGTCTTAACACGAGCAGTAGCAGAAAAGAACAGGGAAGATCAATGTTGCCAACATTAAATTATCTATCTCTATATTTAGAAACATTTCTTTCTTCTTAACAGAATAGTGGAATACTGTAATAGATTTGACCAATCAGAATTAGTGTTCAAAAAATCCAGTTATTTGAATGGTCAAAACTGTTCCATTAATCTACCACCATGGGACTGCACTCCGGAGGCTCAATTTGTCGGTAATTGTGGCGCGAAATTTAAAATCACCCCACACCAATAGACTTGAATTTTCGAAAATAAAAATTTAAATAACCCTCCAAGGGGTTTAAATTAAGCAAAAAATAAATTGGCGCCATCTAACGTTGGCAGCCGGATGTCGGTAAAGTAGAACACCCCGACCAAGCCACTTGAAAGTTAAAAAAAAATTTAAATTTCCCGCCAAGGGGGTTTGAATTGAGCGGTGGCGCCATCTAACGGTGGCAGCCGGTACTAAAAACTCGGTTGGTAAGGTAGAACACCCCGACCAACCCACCTAAAAGTGAGCTATTAAGAAATCTACCTTACCGACCGTCGGTAACTGGGCCAGAACCCGTGTAGCTCTACTACTTTTCCATAAATCTAATCGAAAATGCAAATTTTGAAAATTTTTGTAGAAAAAGAAACGAGAAAATTGACAAATTTTCATTTTCGAGGAATTTTTAAAAATCGTTTTAAAACTGATTTTTTGTGTAGAATTCATTTAGAAAATAAAAAAAAATCACGAAACTAGTCTAAATTTACTATTTTGAAAATTTTCAAAAATTTAAATTCAAAAATATGATGAATTTAACGATTTTTAATTTTCCAATGGAAAAAAACGAAAAAAGCGACGATTTTTAAATTTCGAAAATTTGTCAAATTCGATCAAAAACTTATTTTTCAAGAAAGATTTGACTAGAAAATACAAGATTTCGATAAATCTAATCGATAATGCAAATTTTGAAAATTTTTGTAGAAAAAGAAACGAGAAAATTGACAAATTTTCATTTTCGAGGAATTTTTAAAAATCGTTTTAAAACTGATTTCTTGCGTAGAATTCATTTAGAAAATAAAAAGAAATCACGAAACTAGTCTAAATTTACTATTTTGAAAATTTTCCAAAAATTTAAATTCAAAAATATGATGAATTTCACGATTTTTAGTTTTCTAATTGAAAAAAACGAAAAAAACGACGATTTTTAAATTTTTAAAATTTGTCAAATTCGATCAAAAACTTATTTTTCAAGTAAGGTTTGACTAGAAAATACAAGATTTTGATAAATCTAATCGAAAATGCAAATTTTGAAAATTTTGGTTGAAAAAGAAACGAGAAAATTGACAAATTTTCATTTTCGAGAAATTTTAAAAATCGTTTTAAAACTGATTTTTTGTGTAGAATTCATTTAGAAAATAAAAAGAAACTACGAAACTAGTCTAAATTTACTATTTCGAAAATTTTCAAAAAATTTAAATTCATAAAAAATGATGAATTCCAATGGTAAAAAAACGAAAAAAAGCGACGATTCTTAAATCTCGAAAATTTGTCAAATTCGATTAAAAACTTATTTTTCAAGTAAGATTTGACTAGAAAATACGAGATTTCGATAAATCTAATCGAAAATGCAAATTTTGAAAATTTTTGTAGAAAATGAAACGAGAAAATTGATAAATTTTCATTTGCGAGGAATTTTTAAAAATCGTTTTAAAACTGATTTTTTGTGTAGAATTCATTTAGAAAATAAAAAGAAATCACGAAACTAGTCTAAATTTACTATTTTGAAAATTTTCCAAAAATTTAAATTCAAAAATATGATGAATTTCACGATTTTTAATTTTCCAATTGAAAAAAACGAAAAAAGCGACGATTCTTAAATCTCGAAAATTTGTCAAATTCGATTAAAAACTTATTTTTCAAGTAAGACTTGACTAGAAAATACAAGACTTCGATAATTCTAATCGAAAATGCAAATTTTGAAAATTTTTGTTGAAAAATAAACGAGAAAATTGACAAATTTCATTTTCGAGAAATTTTTAAAATCGTTTTAAAACTGATTTTTTGTGTAAAATTAATTTAGAATATAAAAAGAAATCACGAAACTAATCTAAATTTACTATTTAGTAAATTTTCAAAAAATTTAAATTCAAAAATATGATGAATTTCACGATTTTTAATTTTCCAATTGAAAAAAACTAAAAAAACGACGATTTTTAAATTTTTAAAATTTGTCAAATTCGATCAAAAACTTATTTTTCAAGTAAGGTTTGACTAGAAAATACAAGATTTTGATAAATCTAATCGAAAATGCAAATTTTGAAAATTTTGGTAGAAAAAGAAACGAGAAAATTGACAAATTTTCATTTTCGAGAAATTTTTAAAATCGCTTTAAAAATGATTTTTTTGTGTAGAATTCATTTTGAAAATAAAAAGAAACCACAAAACTAGTCTAAATTTATTATTTCGAAAATTTTCAAAAAATTTAAATTCATAAAAAATGATGAATTCCAATTGAAAAAAACGAAACAAGCGACGATTTTTTAATTTCGACAATTTGTCAAATTCGATCAAAAACATATTTTTCAAGTAAGTTTGACTAGAAAATACGAGATTTCGATAAATCTAATCAAAAATGCAAATTTTGAAAATTTTTGTAGAAAAAGAAACGAGAAAATTGACAAATTTTCATTTTCCTGGAATTTTTAAAATCGTTTTAAAACTGATTTTTTGTGTAGAATTCATTTAGAAAATAAAAAGAAATCACGAAACTAGTCTAAATTTACTATTTTGAAAATTTTCCAAAAATTTAAATTCAAAAATATGATGAATTTCACGATTTTTAGTTTTCTAATTGAAAAAAACGAAAAAAACGACGATTTTTAAATTTTTAAAATTTGTCAAATTCGATCAAAAACTTATTTTTCAAGTAAGGTTTGACTAGAAAATACAAGATTTTAATAAATCTAATCGAAAATGCAAATTTTGAAAATTTTGGTTGAAAAAGAAGCGAGAAAATTGACAAATTCTCATTTTCGAGGAATTTTTAAAAATCGTTTTAAAACTGATTTTTTGTGTAGAATTCATTTAGAAAATAAAAAGAAATCACGAAACTAGTCTAAATTTACTATTTTCAAAATTTTCCAAAAATTTAAATTCAAAAATATGATGAATTTCACGATTTTTAATTTTCCAATGGAAAAAAACGAAAAAAACGACGATTTTGAAATTTCTAAAATTTGTCAAATTCGATCAAAAATTTATTTTTCAAGTAAGATTTGACTAGAAAATACAAGATTTCGATAAATCTAATCGAAAATGCAAATTTTGAAAATTTTTGTAGAAAATGAAACGAGAAAATTGATAAATTTTCATTTGCGAGGAATTTTTAAAAATCGTTTTAAAACTGATTTTATGTGTAGAATTCATTTAGAAAATAAAAAGAAATCACGAAACTAGTCTAAATTTACTATTTTGAAAATTTTCCAAAAATTTAAATTCAAAAATATGATGAATTTCACGATTTTTAGTTTTCTAATTGAAAAAAACGAAAAAAACGACGATTTTTAAATTTCGAAAATTTGTCAAATTCGATCAAAAACTTATTTTTCAAGTAAGATTTGACTAGAAAATACAAGATTTCAAAAAATCTAATCGAAAATGCAAATTTTGAAAATTTTTGTTGAAAAAGAAACGAGAAAATTGAAAAATTTTCATTTTCGAGAAATTTTTAAAATCGTTTTTAAAACTGATTTTTCGTGTAAAATTAATTTAGAATATAAAAAGAAATCACGAAACTAATCTAAATTTACTATTTAGTAAATTTTCAAAAAATTTAAATTCAAAAATATGATGAATTTCACGATTTTTAATTTTCCAATTGAAAAAAACGAAAAAAACGACGATTTTTAAATTTTTTAAAATTTGTCATATTCGATCAAAAACTTATTTTTCAAGTAAGGTTTGACTAGAAAATACAAGATTTTGATAAATCTAATCGAAAATGCAAATTTTGAAAATTTTGGATGAAAAAGAAACGAGAAAATTGACAAATTTTCATTTTCGAGAAATTTTTAAAAATCGTTTTTAAAACTGATTTTTTGTGTAGAATTCATTTAGAAAATAAAAAGAAACTACGAAACTAGTCTAAATTTACTATTTCGAAAATTTAAAAAAAATTTTAATTCATAAAAAATGATGAATTCCAATTGAAAAAAACGAAAAAAACGACGATTCTTAAATCTCGAAAATTTGTCTAATTCGATTAAAAACTTATTTTTCAAGTAAGATTTGACTAGAAAATACAAGACTTCGATAAATCTAATCGAAAATGCAAATTTTGAAAATTTTTGTAGAAAATGAAACGAGAAAATTGATAAATTTTCATTTGCGAGGAATTTTTAAAAATCGTTTTAAAACTGATTTTTTGTGTAGAATTCATTTAGAAAATAAAAAGAAATCACGAAACTAGTCTAAATTTACTATTTTGAAAATTTTCCAAAAATTTAAATTCAAAAATATGATGAATTTCACGATTTTTAGTTTTCTAATTGAAAAAAACGAAAAAAACGACGATTTTTAAATTTTTAAAATTTGTCAAATTCGATCAAAAACTTATTTTTCAAGTAAGGTTTGACTAGAAAATACAAGATTTTAATAAATCTAATCGAAAATGCAAATTTTGAAAATTTTGGTTGAAAAAGAAACGAGAAAATTGACAAATTCTCATTTTCGAGGAATTTTTAAAAATCGTTTTACAACTGATTTTTTGTGTAGAATTCATTTAGAAAATAAAAAGAAATCACGAAACTAGTCTAAATTTACTATTTTCAAAATTTTCCAAAAATTTAAATTCAAAAATATGATGAATTTCACGATTTTTAATTTTCCAATGGAAAAAAACGAAAAAAGCGACGATTTTGAAATTTCGAAAATTTGTCAAATTCGATCAAAAATTTATTTTTCAAGTAAGATTTGACTAGAAAATACAAGATTTCGATAAATCTAATCGAAAATGCAAATTTTGAAAATTTTTGTTGAAAAAGAAACGAGAAAATTGATAAATTTTCATTTGCGAGGAATTTTTAAAAATCGTTTTAAAACTGATTTTATGTGTAGAATTCATTTAGAAAATAAAAAGAAATCACGAAACTAGTCTAAATTTACTATTTTGAAAATTTTCCAAAAATTTAAATTCAAAAATATGATGAATTTCACGATTTTTAGTTTTCTAATTGAAAAAAACGAAAAAAAAAAACGACGATTTTTAAATTTCGAAAATTTGTCAAATTCGATCAAAAACTTATTTTTCAAGTAAGATTTGACTAGAAAATACAAGATTTCGAAAAATCTAATCGAAAATGCAAATTTTGAAAATTTTTGTTGAAAAAGAAACGAGAAAATTGACAAATTTTCATTTTCGAGAAATTTTTAAAATCGTTTTAAAACTGATTTTTAGTGTAAAATTAAATTAGAAAATAAAAAAAAATCAAGAAACTAATCTAAATTTACTATTTAGTAAATTTTCAAAAAATTTAAATTCAAAAATATGATGAATTTCACGATTTTTAATTTTCCAATTGAAAAAAACGAAAAAAACGACGATTTTTAAATTTTTAAAATTTGTCATATTCGATCAAAAACTTATTTTTCAAGTAAGGTTTGACTAGAAAATACAAGATTTTGATAAATCTAATCGAAAATGCAAATTTTGAAAATTTTGGATGAAAAAGAAACGAGAAAATTGACAAATTTTCATTTTCGAGAAATTTTTAAAAAATCGATTTTAAAACTTATTTTTTGTGTATAATTCATTTAGAAAATAAAAAGAAACTACGAAACTAGTCTAAATTTACTATTTCGAAAATTTTCAAAAAATTTAAATTCATAAAAAATGATGAATTCCAATTGAAAAAAACGAAAAAAACGACGATTCTTAAATCTCGAAAATTTGTCAAATTCGATTAAAAACTTATTTTTCAAGTAAGATTTGACTAGAAAATACAAGACTTCGATAAATCTAATCGAAAATGCAAATTTTGAAAATTTTTGTAGAAAATGAAACGAGAAAATTGATAAATTTTCATTTGCGAGGAATTTTTAAAAATCGTTTTAAAACTGATTTTTTGTGTAGAATTCATTTAGAAAATAAAAAGAAATCACGAAACTAGTCTAAAATTTACTATTTTGTAAATTTTCAAAAAATTTAAATTCAAAAATATGATGAATTTCACGATTCTTAATTTTCCAATGGAAAAAAACGAAAAAAGCGACGATTTTTAAATTTCGAAAATTTGTCAAATTCGATCAAAAATTTATTTTTCAAGTAAGATTTGACTAGAAAATTACAAGATTTCGATAAATCTAATCGGAAAATGCAAATTTTAAAAATTTTTGTAGAAAATGAAACGAGAAAATTGATAAATTTTCATTTGCGAGGAATTTTTAAAAATCGTTTTAAAACTGATTTTATGTGTAGAATTCATTTAGAAAATAAAAAGAAATCACGAAACTAGTCTAAATTTACTATTTTGTAAATTTTCAAAAAATTTAAATTCAAAAATATGATGAATTTCACGATTTTTAGTTTTCTAATTGAAAAAAACGAAAAAAACGACGATTTTTAAATTTCGAAAATTTGTCAAATTCGATCAAAAACTTATTTTTCAAGTAAGATTTGACTAGAAAATACAAGATTTCGAAAAATCTAATCGAAAAATGCAAATTTTGAAAATTTTTTGTTGAAAAAGAAACGAGAAAATTGATAAATTTTCATTTGCGAGGAATTTTTAAAAATCGTTTTAAAACTGATTTTATGTGTAGAATTCATTTAGAAAATAAAAAAAGAAATCACGAAACTAGTCTAAATTTACTATTTTGAAAATTTTCCAAAAATTTAAATTCAAAAATATGATGAATTTCACGATTTTTAGTTTTCTAATTGAAAAAAAAACGAAAAAAAACGACGATTTTTAAATTTCGAAAATTTGTCAAATTCGATCAAAAACTTATTTTTCAAGTAAGATTTGACTAGAAAATACAAGATTTCGAAAAATCTAATCGAAAATGCAAATTTTGAAAATTTTTGTTGAAAAAGAAACGAGAAAATTGACAAATTTTCATTTTCGAGAAATTTTTAAAATCGTTTTAAAACTGATTTTTCGTTTAAAATTAATTTAGAATATAAAAAGAAATCACGAAACTAATATAAATTTAATATTTAGTAAATTTTCAAAAAAATTTAAATTCAAAAATATGATGAATTTCACGATTTTTAATTTTCCAATTGAAAAAAAAAAACGAAAAAAACGACGATTTTTAAATTTTTAAAATTTGTCATATTCGATCAAAAACTTATTTTTCAAGTAAGGTTTGACTAGAAAATACAAGATTTTGATAAATCTAATCGAAAATGCAAATTTTGAAAATTTTGGTTGAAAAAGAAACGAGAAAATTGACAAATTTTCATTTTCGAGAAATTTTAAAAATCGTTTTAAAACTGATTTTTTGTGTAGAATTCATTTAGAAAATAAAAAGAAACTACGAAACTAGTCTAAATTTACTATTTCGAAAATTTTCAAAAAATTTAAATTCATAAAAAATGATGAATTCCAATTGAAAAAAACGAAAAAAACGACGATTCTTAAATCTCGAAAATTTGTCAAATTCGATTAAAAACTTATTTTTCAAGTAAGATTTGACTAGAAAATACAAGACTTCGATAAATCTAATCGAAAATGCAAATTTTGAAAATTTTTGTAGAAAATGAAACGAGAAAATTGATAAATTTTCATTTGCGAGGAATTTTTAAAAATCGTTTTAAAACTGATTTTTTGTGTAGAATTCATTTAGAAAATAAAAAGAAATTACGAAACTAGTCTAAATTTACTATTTTGTAAATTTTCAAAAAATTTAAATTCAAAAATATGATGAATTTCACGATTCTTAATTTTCCAATGGAAAAAAACGAAAAAAGCGACGATTTTGAAATTTCGAAAATTTGTCAAATTCGATCAAAAATTTATTTTTAAAGAAAGATTTGACAATAAAATAAAAGATTTCGAAAAATAAAATAGGAAATTCAAATTTTAAAAATTTTTTTAGAAAAAGAAACGAGAGAAAATTGACAAATTTTCATTTTCGAGGAATTTTTAAAAATCGTTTTAAAACTGATTTTATGTGTATAATTCATTTAGAAAATAAAAAGAAATCACTAAACTAGTCTAAATTTAATATTTTGAAAATTTTCCAAAAATTTAAATTCAAAAAAATGATGAATTTCACGATTTTTAGTTTTCTAATTGAAAAAAACGAAAAAAACGACGATTTTTAAATTTCGAAAATTTGTCAAATTCGATCAAAAACTTATTTTTCAAGTAAGATTTGACTAGAAAATACAAGATTTCGAAAAATCTAATCGAAAATGCAAATTTTGAAAATTTTTTGTTGAAAAAGAAACGAGAAAATTGATAAATTTTCATTTGCGAGGAATTTTTAAAAATCGTTTTAAAACTGATTTTATGTGTAGAATTCATTTAGAAAATAAAAAGAAATCACGAAACTAGTCTAAATTTACTATTTTGAAAATTTTCCAAAAATTTAAATTCAAAAATATGATGAATTTCACGATTTTTAGTTTTATAATTGAAAAAAACGAAAAAAAACGACGATTTTTAAATTTCGAAAATTTGTCAAATTCGATCAAAAACTTATTTTTCAAGTAAGATTTGACTAGAAAATACAAGATTTCGAAAAATCTAATCGAAAATGCAAATTTTGAAAATTTTTGTTGAAAAAGAAACGAGAAAATTGACAAATTTTCATTTTCGAGAAATTTTTAAAATCGTTTTAAAACTGATTTTTCGTGTAAAATTAATTTAGAATATAAAAAGAAATCACGAAACTAATCTAAATTTACTATTTAGTAAATTTTCAAAAAATTTAAATTCAAAAATATGATGAATTTCACGATTTTTAATTTTCCAATTGAAAAAAACGAAAAAAACGACGATTTTTAAATTTTTAAAATTTGTCATATTCGATCAAAAACTTATTTTTCAAGTAAGGTTTGACTAGAAAATACAAGATTTTGATAAATCTAATCGAAAATGCAAATTTTGAAAATTTTGGTTGAAAAAGAAACGAGAAAATTGACAAATTTTCATTTTCGAGAAATTTTAAAAATCGTTTTAAAACTGATTTTTTGTGTATAATTCATTTAGAAAATAAAAAAGAAACTACGAAACTAGTCTAAATTTACTATTTCTAAAATTTTCAAAAAATTTAAATTCATAAAAAATGATGAATTCCAATTGAAAAAAACGAAAAAAACGACGATTCTTAAATCTCGAAAATTTGTCAAATTCGATTAAAAACTTATTTTTCAAGTAAGATTTGACTAGAAAATACAAGACTTCGATAAATCTAATCGAAAATGCAAATTTTGAAAATTTTTGTAGAAAATGAAACGAGAAAATTGATAAATTTTCATTTGCGAGGAATTTTTAAAAATCGTTTTAAAACTGATTTTTTGTGTAGAATTCATTTAGAAAATAAAAAGAAATCACGAAACTAGTCTAAATTTACTATTTTTTAAATTTTCAAAAAATTTAAATTCAAAAATATGATGAATTTCACGATTCTTAATTTTCCAATGGAAAAAAACGAAAAAAACGACGATTCTTAAATCTCGAAAATTTGTCAAATTCGATTAAAAACTTATTTTTCAAGTAAGATTTGACTAGAAAATACAAGACTTCGATAAATCTAATCGAAAATGCAAATTTTGAAAATTTTTGTAGAAAATGAAACGAGAAAATTGATAAATTTTCATTTTCGAGAAATTTTTAAAATCGTTTTAAAACTGATTTTTTGTGTAAAATTAATTTAGAATATAAAAAGAAATCACGAAACTAATCTAAATTTACTATTTAGTAAATTTTCAAAAAATTTAAATTCAAAAATATGATGAATTTCACGATTTTTAATTTTCCAATTGAAAAAAACGAAAAAAACGACGATTTTTAAATTTTTAAAATTTGTCAAATTCGATCAAAAACTTATTTTTCAAGTAAGGTTTGACTAGAAAATACAAGATTTTGATAAATCTAATCGAAAATGCAAATTTTGAAAATTTTGGTAGAAAAAGAAACGAGAAAATTGACAAATTTTCATTTTCGAGAAATTTTTAAAATCGCTTTAAAAATGATTTTTTTGTGTAGAATTCATTTTGAAAATAAAAAGAAACCACGAAACTAGTCTAAATTTATTATTTCGAAAATTTTCAAAAAATTTAAATTCATAAAAAATGATGAATTCCAATTGAAAAAAACGAAAAAAACGACGATTCTTAAATCTCGAAAATTTGTCAAATTCGATTAAAAACTTATTTTTCAAGTAAGATTTGACTAGAAAATACGAGATTTCGATAAATCTAATCGAAAATGCAAATTTTGAAAATTTTTGTAGAAAAAGAAACGAGAAAATTGACAAATTTTCATTTTCCTGAAATTTTTAAAATCGTTTTAAAACTGATTTTTTGTGTAGAATTCATTTAGAAAATAAAAAGAAATCACGAAACTAGTCTAAATTTACTATTTTGAAAATTTTCCAAAAATTTAAATTCAAAAATATGATGAATTTCACGATTTTTAGTTTTCTAATTGAAAAAAACGAAAAAAACGACGATTTTTAAATTTTTAAAATTTGTCAAATTCGATCAAAAACTTATTTTTCAAGTAAGGTTTGACTAGAAAATACAAGATTTTAATAAATCTAATCGAAAATGCAAATTTTGAAAATTTTGGTTGAAAAAGAAACGAGAAAATTGACAAATTCTCATTTTCGAGGAATTTTTAAAAATCGTTTTACAACTGATTTTTTGTGTAGAATTCATTTAGAAAATAAAAAGAAATCACGAAACTAGTCTAAATTTACTATTTTCAAAATTTTCCAAAAATTTAAATTCAAAAATATGATGAATTTCACGATTTTTAATTTTCCAATGGAAAAAAACGAAAAAAGCGACGATTTTGAAATTTCGAAAATTTGTCAAATTCGATCAAAAATTTATTTTTCAAGTAAGATTTGTCTAGAAAATACAAGATTTCGATAAATCTAATCGGAAATGCAAATTTTAAAAATTTTTGTAGAAAAAGAAACGAGAAAATTGACAAATTTTCATTTTCGAGGAATTTTTAAAAATCGTTTTAAAACTGATTTTATGTGTAGAATTCATTTAGAAAATAAAAAGAAATCACGAAACTAGTCTAAATTTACTATTTTGAAAATTTTCCAAAAATTTAAATTAAAACATATGATGAATTTCACGATTTTTTAGTTTTCTAATTGAAAAAAACGAAAAAAAACGACGATTTTTAAATTTCGAAAATTTGTCAAATTCGATCAAAAACTTATTTTTCAAGTAAGATTTGACTAGAAAATACAAGATTTCGAAAAATCTAATCGAAAATGCAAATTTTGAAAATTTTTGTTGAAAAAGAAACGAGAAAATTGATAAATTTTCATTTGCGAGGAATTTTTAAAAATCGTTTTAAAACTGATTTTTTGTGTAGAATTCATTTAGAAAATAAAAAGAAATCACGAAACTAGTCTAAATTTACTATTTTGAAAATTTTCCAAAAATTTAAATTCAAAAATATGATGAATTTCACGATTTTTAGTTTTCTAATTGAAAAAAACGAAAAAAACGACGATTTTTAAATTTCGAAAATTTGTCAAATTCGATCAAAAACTTATTTTTCAAGTAAGATTTGACTAGAAAATACAAGATTTCGAAAAATCTAATCGAAAATGCAAATTTTGAAAATTTTTGTTGAAAAAGAAACGAGAAAATTGACAAATTTTCATTTTCGAGAAATTTTTAAAATCGTTTTAAAACTGATTTTTCGTGTAAAATTAATTTAGAATATAAAAAGAAATCACGAAACTAATCTAAATTTACTATTTAGTAAATTTTCAAAAAATTTAAATTCAAAAATATGATGAATTTCACGATTTTTAATTTTCCAATTGAAAAAAACGAAAAAAACGACGATTTTTAAATTTTTAAAATTTGTCATATTCGATCAAAAACTTATTTTTCAAGTAAGGTTTGACTAGAAAATACAAGATTTTGATAAATCTAATCGAAAATGCAAATTTTGAAAATTTTGGATGAAAAAGAAACGAGAAAATTGACAAATTTTCATTTTCGAGAAATTTTAAAAATCGTTTTAAAACTGATTTTTTGTGTAGAATTCATTTAGAAAATAAAAAGAAACTACGAAACTAGTCTAAATTTACTATTTCGAAAATTTTCAAAAAATTTAAATTCATAAAAAATGATGAATTCCAATTGAAAAAAACGAAAAAAACGACGATTCTTAAATCTCGAAAATTTGTCAAATTCGATTAAAAACTTATTTTTCAAGTAAGATTTGACTAGAAAATACAAGACTTCGATAAATCTAATCGAAAATGCAAATTTTGAAAATTTTTGTAGAAAATGAAACGAGAAAATTGATAAATTTTCATTTGCGAGGAATTTTTAAAAATCGTTTTAAAACTGATTTTTTGTGTAGAATTCATTTAGAAAATAAAAAGAAATCACGAAACTAGTCTAAATTTACTATTTTGTAAATTTTCAAAAAATTTAAATTCAAAAATATGATGAATTTCACGATTCTTAATTTTCCAATGGAAAAAAACGAAAAAAGCGACGATTTTGAAATTTCGAAAATTTGTCAAATTCGATCAAAAATTTATTTTTCAAGTAAGATTTGACTAGAAAATACAAGATTTCGATAAATCTAATCGGAAATGCAAATTTTAAAAATTTTTGTAGAAAAAGAAACGAGAAAATTGACAAATTTTCATTTTCGAGGAATTTTTAAAAATCGTTTTAAAACTGATTTTATGTGTAGAATTCATTTAGAAAATAAAAAGAAATCACGAAACTAGTCTAAATTTACTATTTTGAAAATTTTCCAAAAATTTAAATTCAAAAATATGATGAATTTCACGATTTTTAGTTTTCTAATTGAAAAAAACGAAAAAAACGACGATTTTTAAATTTCGAAAATTTGTCAAATTCGATCAAAAACTTATTTTTCAAGTAAGATTTGACTAGAAAATACAAGATTTCGAAAAATCTAATCGAAAATGCAAATTTTGAAAATTTTTGTTGAAAAAGAAACGAGAAAATTGATAAATTTTCATTTGCGAGGAATTTTTAAAAATCGTTTTAAAACTGATTTTATGTGTAGAATTCATTTAGAAAATAAAAAGAAATCACGAAACTAGTCTAAATTTACTATTTTGAAAATTTTCCAAAAATTTAAATTCAAAAATATGATGAATTTCACGATTTTTAGTTTTCTAATTGAAAAAAACGAAAAAAACGACGATTTTTAAATTTCGAAAATTTGTCAAATTCGATCAAAAACTTATTTTTCAAGTAAGATTTGACTAGAAAATACAAGATTTCGAAAAATCTAATCGAAAATGCAAATTTTGAAAATTTTTGTTGAAAAAGAAACGAGAAAATTGACAAATTTTCATTTTCGAGAAATTTTTAAAATCGTTTTAAAACTGATTTTTCGTGTAAAATTAATTTAGAATATAAAAAGAAATCACGAAACTAATCTAAATTTACTATTTAGTAAATTTTCAAAAATTTAAATTCAAAAATATGATGAATTTCACGATTTTTAATTTTCCAATTGAAAAAAACGAAAAAAAACGACGATTTTTAAATTTTTAAAATTTGTCATATTCGATCAAAAACTTATTTTTCAAGTAAGGTTTGACTAGAAAATACAAGATTTTGATAAATCTAATCGAAAATGCAAATTTTGAAAATTTTGGTTGAAAATGAAACGAGAAAATTGAAAAATTTTCATTTTCGAAAAATTTTAAAAATCGTTTTAAAACTGATTTTTTTGTGTAGAATTCATTTAGAAAATAAAAAGAAACTACGAAACTAGTCTAAATTTACTATTTCGAAAATTTTCAAAAAATTTAAATTCATAAAAAATGATGAATTTCCAATTGAAAAAAAAACGAAAAAAACGACGATTCTTAAATCTCGAAAATTTGTCAAATTCGATTAAAAAACTTATTTTTCAAGTAAGATTTGACTAGAAAATACAAGAATTAGATAAATCTAATCGAAAATGCAAATTTTGAAAATTTTTGTAGAAAATGAAACGAGAAAATTGATAAATTTTCATTTGCGAGGAATTTTTAAAAATCGTTTTAAAACTGATTTTTTGTGTAGAATTCATTTAGAAAATAAAAAGAAATCACGAAACTAGTCTAAATTTACTATTTTGTAAATTTTTCAAAAAATTTAAATTCAAAAATATGATGAATTTCACGATTCTTAATTTTCCAATGGAAAAAAAAACGAAAAAAGCGACGATTTTGAAATTTCGAAAATTTGTCAAATTCGATCAAAAATTTATTTTTCAAGTAAGATTTGACTAGAAAATACAAGATTTCGATAAATCTAATCGGAAAATGCAAATTTTAAAAATTTTTGTAGAAAAAAGAAACGAGAAAATTGACAAATTTTCATTTTCGAGGAATTTTTAAAAATCGTTTTAAAACTGATTTTATGTGTAGAATTCATTTAGAAAATAAAAAGAAATCACGAAACTAGTCTAAATTTACTATTTTGAAAATTTTCCAAAAATTTAAATTCAAAAATATGATGAATTTCACGATTTTTATTTTTATAATTGAAAAAAACGAAAAAAACGACGATTTTTAAATTTTTAAAATTTGTCAAATTCGATTAAAAACTTATTTTTCAAGTAAGATTTGACTAGAAAATACAAGATTTCGAAAAATCTAATCGAAAATGCAAATTTTGAAAATTTTTGTTGAAAAAGAAACGAGAAAATTGATAAATTTTCATTTGCGAGGAATTTTTAAAAATCGTTTTAAAACTGATTTTATGTGTAGAATTCATTTAGAAAATAAAAAGAAATCACGAAACTAGTCTAAATTTACTATTTTGAAAATTTTCCAAAAATTTAAATTCAAAAATATGATGAATTTCACGATTTTTAGTTTTCTAATTGAAAAAAAAAAAAACGAAAAAAAAACGACGATTTTTAAATTTCGAAAATTTGTCAAATTCGATCAAAAACTTATTTTTCAAGTAAGATTTGACTAGAAAAATACCAGATTTCGAAAAATCTAATCTAAAATGCAAATTTTGAAAATTTTTGTTGAAAAAGAAACGAGAAAATTGACAAATTTTCATTTTCGAGAAATTTTTAAAATCGTTTTAAAACTGATTTTTCGTGTAAAATTAATTTAGAATATAAAAAGAAATCACGAAACTAATCTAAATTTACTATTTAGTAAATTTTCAAAAAATTTAAATTCAAAAATATGATGAATTTCACGATTTTTAATTTTCCAATTGAAAAAAACGAAAAAAACGACGTTTTTTAAATTTTTAAAATTTGTCATATTCGATCAAAAACTTATTTTTCAAGTAAGGTTTGACTAGAAAATACAAGATTTTGATAAATCTAATCGAAAATGCAAAATTTTGAAAATTTTTGGATGAAAAAGAAACGTGAAAATTGACAAATTTTCATTTTCGAGAAATTTTAAAAATCGTTTTAAAACTGATTTTTTGTGTAGAATTCATTTAGAAAATAAAAAGAAACTACGAAACTAGTCTAAATTTACTATTTCGAAAATTTTCAAAAAATTTAAATTCATAAAAAATGATGATGAATTCCCAATTGAAAAAAACGAAAAAAACGACGATTCTTAAATCTCGAAAATTTGTCAAATTCGATTAAAAACTTATTTTTCAAGTAAGATTTGACTAGAAAATACAAGACTTCGATAAATCTAATCGAAAATGCAAATTTTGAAAATTTTTGTAGAAAATGAAACGAGAAAATTGATAAATTTTCATTTGCGAGGAATTTTTAAAAATCGTTTTAAAACTGATTTTTTGTGTAGAATTCATTTAGAAAATAAAAAGAAATCACGAAACTAGTCTAAATTTACTATTTTGTAAATTTTCAAAAAATTTAAATTCAAAAATATGATGAATTTCACGATTCTTAATTTTCCAATGGAAAAAAACGAAAAAAGCGACGATTTTGAAATTTCGAAAATTTGTCAAATTCGATCAAAAATTTATTTTTCAAGTAAGATTTGTCTAGAAAATACAAGATTTCGATAAATCTAATCGGAAATGCAAATTTTAAAAATTTTTGTAGAAAAAGAAACGAGAAAATTGACAAATTTTCATTTTCGAGGAATTTTTAAAAATCGTTTTAAAACTGATTTTATGTGTAGAATTCATTTAGAAAATAAAAAGAAATCACGAAACTAGTCTAAATTTACTATTTTGAAAATTTTCCAAAAATTTAAATTCAAAAATATGATGAATTTCACGATTTTTTAGTTTTCTAATTGAAAAAAAAAAACGAAAAAAAAAACGACGATTTTTAAATTTCGAAAATTTGTCAAATTCGATCAAAAACTTATTTTTCAAGTAAGATTTGACTAGAAAATACAAGATTTCGAAAAATCTAATCGAAAATGCAAATTTTGAAAATTTTTGTTGAAAAAGAAACGAGAAAATTGACAAATTTTCATTTTCGAGAAATTTTTAAAATCGTTTTAAAACTGATTTTTCGTGTAAAATTAATTTAGAATATAAAAAGAAATCACGAAACTAATCTAAATTTACTATTTAGTAAATTTTCAAAAAATTTAAATTCAAAAATATGATGAATTTCACGATTTTTAATTTTCCAATTGAAAAAAACGAAAAAAACGACGATTTTTAAATTTTTAAATCTTGTCAAATTCGATCAAAAACTTATTTTTCAAGTAAGGTTTGACTAGAAAATACAAGATTTTGATAAATCTAATCGAAAATGCAAATTTTGAAAATTTTGGTTGAAAAAGAAACGAGAAAATTGACAAATTTTCATTTTCAAGGAATTTTTAAAAATCGTTTTAAAACTGATTTTTTGTGTAGAATTCATTTAGAAAATAAAAAGAAACTACGAAACTAGTCTAAATTTACTATTTCGAAAATTTTCAAAAAATTTAAATTCATAAAAAATGATGAATTCCAATTGAAAAAAACGAAAAAAACGACGATTCTTAAATCTCGAAAATTTGTCAAATTCGATTAAAAACTTATTTTTCAAGTAAGATTTGACTAGAAAATACAAGACTTCGATAAATCTAATCGAAAATGCAAATTTTGAAAATTTTTGTAGAAAATGAAACGAGAAAATTGATAAATTTTCATTTGCGAGGAATTTTTAAAAATCGTTTTAAAACTGATTTTTTGTGTAGAATTCATTTAGAAAATAAAAAGAAATCACGAAACTAGTCTAAATTTACTATTTTGTAAATTTTCAAAAAATTTAAATTCAAAAATATGATGAATTTCACGATTCTTAATTTTCCAATGGAAAAAAACGAAAAAAGCGACGATTTTGAAATTTCGAAAATTTGTCAAATTCGATCAAAAATTTATTTTTCAAGTAAGATTTGACTAGAAAATACAAGATTTCGATAAATCTAATCGGAAATGCAAATTTTAAAAATTTTTGTAGAAAAAGAAACGAGAAAATTGACAAATTTTCATTTTCGAGGAATTTTTAAAAATCGTTTTAAAACTGATTTTATGTGTAGAATTCATTTAGAAAATAAAAAGAAATCACGAAACTAGTCTAAATTTACTATTTTGAAAATTTTCCAAAAATTTAAATTCAAAAATATGATGAATTTCACGATTTTTAGTTTTCTAATTGAAAAAAACGAAAAAAACGACGATTTTTAAATTTCGAAAATTTGTCAAATTCGATCAAAAACTTATTTTTCAAGTAAGATTTGACTAGAAAATACAAGATTTCGAAAAATCTAATCGAAAATGCAAATTTTGAAAATTTTTGTTGAAAAAGAAACGAGAAAATTGATAAATTTTCATTTGCGAGGAATTTTTAAAAATCGTTTTAAAACTGATTTTATGTGTAGAATTCATTTAGAAAATAAAAAGAAATCACGAAACTAGTCTAAATTTACTATTTTGAAAATTTTCCAAAAATTTAAATTCAAAAATATGATGAATTTCACGATTTTTAGTTTTCTAATTGAAAAAAACGAAAAAAACGACGATTTTTAAATTTCGAAAATTTGTCAAATTCGATCAAAAACTTATTTTTCAAGTAAGATTTGACTAGAAAATACAAGATTTCGAAAAATCTAATCGAAAATGCAAATTTTGAAAATTTTTGTTGAAAAAGAAACGAGAAAATTGACAAATTTTCATTTTCGAGAAATTTTTAAAATCGTTTTAAAACTGATTTTTCGTGTAAAATTAATTTAGAATATAAAAAGAAATCACGAAACTAATCTAAATTTACTATTTAGTAAATTTTCAAAAAATTTAAATTCAAAAATATGATGAATTTCCACGATTTTTAATTTTCCAATTGAAAAAAACGAAAAAAACGACGATTTTTTTTTTTAAATTTTTTAAAAATTTGTCATATTCGATCAAAAACTTATTTTTCAAGTAAGGTTTGACTAGAAAATACAAGATTTTAATAAATCTAATCGAAAATGCAAATTTTGAAAATTTTGGTTGAAAAAGAAACGAGAAAATTGACAAATTTTCATTTTCGAGAAATTTTAAAAATCGTTTTAAAACTGATTTTTTGTGTGTAGAATTCATTTAGAAAATAAAAAGAAACTACGAAACTAGTCTAAATTTACTATTTCGAAAATTTTCAAAAAATTTAAATTCATAAAAAATATGATGAATTCCAATTGAAAAAAAACGAAAAAAACGACGATTCTTAAATCTCGAAAATTTGTCAAATTCGATTAAAAACTTATTTTTCAAGTAAGATTTGACTAGAAAATACAAGACTTCGATAAATCTAATCGAAAATGCAAATTTTGAAAATTTTTGTAGAAAATGAAAACGAGAAAATTGATAAATTTTCATTTGCGAGGAAATTTTTTAAAAATCGTTTTTAAAAAACTGATTTTTTTGTGTAGAATTCATTTAGAAAATAAAAAGAAATCACGAAACTAGTCTAAATTTACTATTTTGTAAATTTTCAAAAAATTTAAATTCAAAAATATGATGAATTTCACGATTCTTAATTTTCCAATGGAAAAAAACGAAAAAAGCGACGATTTTTTAAATTTCGAAAATTTGTCAAATTCGATCAAAAATTTATTTTTCAAGTAAGATTTGACTAGAAATTACAAGATTTCGATAAATCTAATCGAAAATGCAAATTTTGAAAATTTTTTGTAGAAAAATGAAACGAAGAAACATTGATAAATTTTCATTTGCGAGGAAATTTTTAAAAATCGTTTTTAAAACTGATTTTTTGTGTAGAATTCATTTAGAAAATAAAAAGAAATCACGAAACTAGTCTAAATTTACTATTTTGAAAAATTTTCCAAAAATTTAAATTCAAAAATATGATGAATTTCACGATTTTTTAGTTTTCTAATTGAAAAAAACGAAAAAAAAACGACGATTTTTAAATTTTTAAAATTTGTCAAATTCGATCAAAAACTTATTTTTCAAGTAAGGTTTGACTAGAAAATACAAGATTTTGGATAAATCTAATCGAAAATGCAAATTTTGAAAATTTTGGTTGAAAAAGAAACGAGAAAATTGACAAATTTTCATTTTCGAGAAATTTTTAAAAATCGTTTGATAAAACTGATTTTTTGTGTAGAATTCATTTAGAAAATAAAAAGAAACTACGAAACTAGTCTAAATTTACTATTTCGAAAATTTTCAAAAAATTTAAATTCATAAAAAATGATGAATTCCAATTGAAAAAAACGAAAAAAACGACGATTCTTAAATCTCGAAAATTTGTCAAATTCGATTAAAAACTTATTTTTCAAGTAAGATTTGACTAGAAAATACGAGATTTCGATAAATCTAATCGAAAATGCAAATTTTGAAAATTTTTGTAGAAAATGAAACGAGAAAATTGATAAATTTTCATTTGCGAGGAATTTTTTATAAAAATCGTTTTAAAACTGATTTTATGTGTAGAATTCATTTAGAAAATAAAAAGAAATCACGAAACTAGTCTAAATTTACTATTTTGAAAATTTTCCAAAAATTTAAATTCAAAAATATGATGAATTTCACGATTTTTAGTTTTCTAATTGAAAAAAACGAAAAAAACGACGATTTTTAAATTTCGAAAATTTGTCAAATTCGATCAAAAACTTATTTTTCAAGTAAGATTTGACTAGAAAATACAAGATTTCGAAAAATCTAATCGAAAATGCAAATTTTGAAAATTTTTGTTGAAAAAGAAACGAGAAAATTGATAAATTTTCATTTTGCGAGGAATTTTTAAAAATCGTTTTAAAACTGATTTTATGTGTAGAATTCATTTAGAAAATAAAAAGAAATCACGAAACTAGTCTAAATTTACTATTTTGAAAATTTTCCAAAAATTTAAATTCAAAAATATGATGAATTTCACGATTTTTAAGTTTTCTAATTGAAAAAAACGAAAAAAACGACGATTTTTAAATTTCGAAAATTTGTCAAAATTTCACGATCAAAAACTTATTTTTCAAGTAAGATTTGACTAGAAAATACAAGATTTCGAAAAATCTAATCGAAAATGCAAATTTTGAAAATTTTTGTTGAAAAAGAAACGAGAAAATTGACAAATTTTCATTTTCGAGAAATTTTTAAAATCGTTTTAAAACTGATTTTTCGTGTAAAATTAATTTAGAATATAAAAAGAAATCACGAAACTAATCTAAATTTACTATTTAGTAAATTTTCCAAAAATTTAAATTCAAAAATATGATGAATTTCACGATTTTTAATTTTCCAATTGAAAAAAAAAAACGAAAAAAACGACGATTTTTAAATTTTTAAAATTTGTCATATTCGATCAAAAACTTATTTTTCAAGTAAGGTTTGACTAGAAAATACAAGATTTTGATAAATCTAATCGAAAATGCAAAATTTTGAAAATTTTGGTTGAAAAAGAAACGAGAAAATTGACAAATTTTCATTTTCGAGAAATTTTAAAAATCGTTTTAAAACTGATTTTTTTGTGTAGAATTCATTTAGAAAATAAAAAGAAACTACGAAACTAGTCTAAATTTACTATTTCGAAAATTTTCAAAAAATTTAAATTCATAAAAAAATGATGAATTCCAATTGAAAAAAACGAAAAAAACGACGATTCTTAAATCTCGAAAATTTGTCAAATTCGATTAAAAACTTATTTTTCAAGTAAGATTTGACTAGAAAATACAAGACTTCGATAAATCTAATCGAAAATGCAAATTTTGAAAATTTTTGTAGAAAATGAAACGAGAAAATTGATAAATTTTCATTTGCGAGGAATTTTTAAAAATCGTTTTAAAACTGATTTTTTGTGTAGAATTCATTTAGAAAATAAAAAGAAATCACGAAACTAGTCTAAATTTACTATTTTGTAAATTTTCAAAAAATTTAAATTCAAAAATATGATGAATTTCACGATTCTTAATTTTCCAATGGAAAAAAACGAAAAAAGCGACGATTTTTAAATTTCGAAAATTTGTCAAATTCGATCAAAAATTTATTTTTCAAGTAAGATTTGACTAGAAATTACAAGATTTCGATAAATCTAATCGAAAATGCAAATTTTGAAAATTTTTGTAGAAATTTAAACGAGAAAATTGATAATTTTTCATTTGCGAGTCATTTTTAAAAATCGTTTTACAACTGATTTTTTGTGTAGAATTCATTTAGAAAATAAAAAGAAATCACGAAACTAGTCTAAATTTACTATTTTGAAAATTTTCCAAAAATTTAAATTCAAAAATATGATGAATTTCACGATTTTTAGTTTTCTAATTGAAAAAAACGACGAAAAAAACGACGATTTTTAAATTTTTTAAAATTTGTCAAATTCGATCAAAAAACTTATTTTTCAAGTAAGGTTTGACTAGAAAATACAAGATTTTGATAAATCTAATCGAAAATGCAAATTTTGAAAATTTTTGGTTGAAAAAGAAACGAGAAAAATTGACAAATTTTCATTTTCGAGAAATTTTTGAAAATCGTTTTAAAACTGATTTTTTGTGTAGAATGCATTTAGAAAATAAAAAGAAACCACGAAACTAGTCTAAATTTACTATTTCAAAAATTTTCAAAAAATTTAAATTCATAAAAAATGATGAATTCCAATTGAAAAAAACGAAAAAAACGACGATTCTTAAATCTCGAAAATTTGTCAAATTCGATTAAAAACTTATTTTTCAAGTAAGATTTGACTAGAAAATACGAGATTTCGATAAATCTAATCGAAAATGCAAATTTTGAAAATTTTTTGTAGAAAATGAAACGAGAAAATTGATAAATTTTCATTTTGCGAGGAATTTTTAAAAATCGTTTTAAAACTGATTTTTTGTGTAGAATTCATTTAGAAAATAAAAAGAAATCACGAAACTAGTCTAAATTTACTATTTTGAAAATTTTCCAAAAATTTAAATTCAAAAATATGATGAATTTCACGATTTTTAATTTTCCAATTGAAAAAAACGAAAAAAGCGACGATTCTTAAATCTCGAAAATTTGTCAAATTCGATTAAAAACTTATTTTTCAAGTAAGACTTGACTAGAAAATACAAGACTTCGATAATTCTAATCGAAAATGCAAATTTTGAAAATTTTTGTTGAGAAATAAACGAGAAAATTGACAAATTCCATTTTCGAGAAATTTTTAAAATCGTTTTAAAAACTGATTTTTTGTGTAAAATTAATTTAGAATATAAAAAGAAATCACGAAACTAATCTAAATTTACTATTTAGTAAATTTTCAAAAAATTTAAATTCAAAAATATGATGAATTTCACGATTTTTAATTTTCCAATTGAAAAAAACGAAAAAAACGACGATTTTTAAATTTTTAAAATTTTGTCAAATTCGATCAAAAACTTATTTTTCAAGTAAGGTTTGACTAGAAAATACAAGATTTTGATAAATCTAATCGAAAATGCAAATTTTGAAAATTTTGGTAGAAAAAAAAGAAAACGAGGAAAATTGACAAATTTTCATTTTCGAGAAATTTTTAAAATCGCTTTAAAAATGATTTTTTTTGTGTAGAATTCATTTTGAAAATAAAAAAAAAACCACGAAACTAGTCTAAATTTATTATTTCGAAAATTTTTCAAAAATTTAAATTCATAAAAAATGATGAATTCCAATTGAAAAAAAAACGAAAAAAAACGACGATTCTTAAATCTCGAAAATTTGTCAAATTCGATTAAAAACTTATTTTTCAAGTAAGATTTGACTAGAAAAAACGAGATTTCGATAAATCTAATCGAAAATGCAAATTTTTAAAATTTTTGTAGAAAAAGAAACGAGAAAATTGACAAATTTTCATTTTCCTGAAATTTTTAAAATCGTTTTTTTTAAAACTGATTTTTTGTGTAGAATTCATTTAGAAAATAAAAAGAAATCACGAAAACTAGTCTAAATTTACTATGTTTGAAAATTTTTCCAAAAAATTTTAAATTCAAAAATATGATGAATTTCACGATTTTTAGTTTTCTAATTGAAAAAAACGAAAAAAAACAACAACGATTTTTTATTAAATTTTTAAAATTTGTCAAATTCGATCAAAAACTTATTTTTTCAAGTAAGGTTTGACTAGAAAATACAAGATTTTAATAAATCTAATCGAAAATGCAAATTTTGAAAATTTTGGTTGAAAAAGAAACGAGAAAATTGGACAAATTTTCATTTTCGAGAAATTTTTAAAAATCGTTTTAAAACTGAATTTTTTTTGTGTAGAATTCATTTAGAAAATAAAAAGAAACTACGAAACTAGTCTAAATTTACTATTTCGAAAATTTTCAAAAAATTTAAATTCATAAAAATGATGAATTCCAATTGAAAAAAACGAAAAAAAAAACGACGATTCTTAAATCTCGAAAATTTGTCAAATTCGATTAAAAACTTATTTTTCAAGTAAGATTTGACTAGAAAATACGAGATTTCGATAAATCTAATCGAAAATGCAAATTTTGAAAATTTTTGTAGAAAATGAAACGAGAAAATTGATAAATTTTCATTTGCGAGGAATTTTTAAAAATCGTTTTAAAACTGATTTTATGTGTAGAATTCATTTAGAAAAATAAAAAGAAATCACGAAACTAGTCTAAATTTACTATTTTGAAAATTTTCCAAAAATTTAAATTCAAAAATATGATGAATTTCACGATTTTTAGTTTTCTAATTGAAAAAAACGAAAAAAACGACGATTTTTAAATTTCGAAAATTTGTCAAATTCGATCAAAAACTTATTTTTCAAGTAAGGTTTGACTAGAAAATACAAGATTTCGAAAAATCTAATCGAAAATGCAAATTTTGAAAATTTTTGTTGAAAAAGAAACGAGAAAATTGACAAATTTTCATTTTCGAGAAATTTTTAAAATCGTTTTAAAACTGATTTTTCGTGTAAAATTAATTTAGAATATAAAAAGAAATCACGAAACTAATCTAAATTATCTATTTAGTAAATTTTCAAAAAATTTAAATTCAAAAATATGATGAATTCCAATTGAAAAAAACGAAAAAAACGACGATTCTTAAATCTCGAAAATTTGTCAAATTCGATTAAAAACTTATTTTTCAAGGTAAGATTTGACTAGAAAATACAAGACTTCGATAATTCTAATCGAAAATGCAAATTTTGAAAATTTTTGTAGAAAAAGAAACGAGAAAATTGACAAATTTTCATTTTCGAGAAATTTTTAAAATCGTTTTAAAACTGATTTTTCGTGTAAAATTAATTTAGAATATAAAAAGAAATCACTAAACTAATCTAAATTTACTATTTTGTAAATTTTCAAAAAATTTAAATTCATAAAAAATGATGAATTCCAATTTAAAAAAACGAATAAAACGACGATTCTTAAATTTCGGAAATTTGTCAAATTCGATTAAAAACTTATTTTTCAAGTAAGATTTGACTAGAAAATACGAGATATCGATAAATCTGATCGAAAATGCAAATTTTGAAAATTTTTGTAGAAAAAGAAACGAGAAAATTCACAAATTTTCATTTTCGAGAAATTTTAAAAATCGTTTTAAAACTGATTTTTTGTGTACAATTCATTTAGAAAATAAAAAGAAACTACGAAACTAATCTAAATTTACTATTTCGAAAATTTTCAATAAATTTAAAATTCATAAAAAATGATGAATTCCAATTGAAAAAAACGAAAAAAACGACGATTCTTAAATCTCGAAAATTTGTCAAATTCGATTAAAAACTTATTTTTCAAGTAAGATTTGACTAGAAAATACGAGATTTCGATAAATCTAATCGAAAATGCAAATTTTGAAAATTTTTGTAGAAAATGAAACGAGAAAATTGATAAATTTTCATTTGCGAGGAATTTTTAAAAATCGTTTTAAAACTGATTTTTTTGTGTGTAGAATTCATTTAGAAAATAAAAAGAAATCACGAAACTAGTCTAAATTTACTATTTTGAAAATTTTCCAAAAATTTAAATTCAAAAATATGATGAATTTCACGATTTTTAATTTTCCAATTGAAAAAAACGAAAAAAGCGACGATTCTTAAATCTCGAAAATTTGTCAAATTCGATTAAAAACTTATTTTTCAAGTAAGATTTGACTAGAAAATACGAGATTTCGATAATTCTAATCAAAAATGCAAATTTTGAAAATTTTGGTTGAAAAAGAAACGATAAAATTGACAAATTTACATTTTCGAGAAATTTAAAAAATCGTTTTAAAAATGATTTTTTGTGTATAATTCATTTAGAAAAATAAAAAGAAACCACGAAACTAGTCTAAATTTACTATTTAGTAAATTTTCAAAAAATTTAAATTCAAAAATATGATGAATTTCACGATTTTTAATTTTCCAATTGAAAAAAACGACGATTTTTAAATTTTTAAAATTTGTCAAATTCGATCAAAAACTTATTTTTCAAGTAAGGTTTGACTAGAAAATACAAGATTTTGATAATTCTAATCGAAAATGAAAATTTTGAAAATTTTGGTTGAAAAAGAAAACGAGAAAATTGACAAATTTTTCATTTTCCGAGAAATTTTAAAAATCGTTTTTAAAACTGATTTTTTGTGTAGAATTCATTTAGAAAATAAAAAGAAACTACGAAACTAGTCTAAATTTACTATTTTCGAAAATTTTCAAAAAATTTAAATTCATAAAAAATGATGAATTCCAATTGAAAAAAACTAAAAAAACGACGATTCTTAAATCTCGAAAATTTGTCAAATTCGATTAAAAACTTATTTTTCAAGTAAGATTTGACTAGAAAATACGAGATTTCGATAAATCTAATCGAAAATGCAAATTTTGAAAATTTTTGTATAAAATGAAACGAGAAAATTGATAAATTTTCATTTGCGAGGAATTTTTAAAAATCGTTTTTAAAACTGATTTTTTGTGTAGAATTCATTTAGAAAATAAAAAGAAATCACGAAACTAGTCTAAATTTACTATTTTGAAAATTTTCCAAAAATTTAAATTCAAAAATATGATGAATTTCACGATTTTTAATTTTCCAATTGAAAAAAACGAAAAAAACGACGATTTTTAAATTTTTAAAATTTGTCAAATTCGATCAAAAACTTATTTTTCAAGTAAGGTTTGACTAGAAAATACAAGATTTTGAATATTATAATCGAAAAGGCAAATTTTGAAAATTTTGGTTGAAAAAGAAACGAGAAAATTGACAAATTTTCATTTTCGAGAAAATTTTAAAAATCGTTTTAAAACTGATTTTTTGTGTAGAATTCATTTAGAAAATAAAAAGAAACTACGAAACTAGTCTAAATTTACTATTTCGAAAATTTTCAAAAAATTTAAATTCATAAAAAATGATGAATTCCAATTGAAAAAAACGAAAAAAACGACGATTTTTAAATTTTTAAAATTTGTCAAATTCGATCAAAAACTTATTTTTCAAGTAAGGTTTGACTAGAAAATACAAGATTTTGAAAAATCTAATCGAAAATGCAAATTTTGAAAATTTTGGTTGAAAAAGAAACGAGAAAATTGACAAATTTTCATTTTCGAGAAATTTTAAAAATCGTTTTAAAACTGATTTTTTGTGTAGAATTCATTTAGAAAATAAAAAGAAACTACGAAACTAGTCTAAATTTACTATTTCGAAAATTTTCAAAAAATTTAAATTCATAAAAAATGATGAATTCCAATTGAAAAAAACGAAAAAAACGACGATTTTTAAATTTCGAAAATTTGTCAAATTCGATCAAAAACTTATTTTTCGAGTAAGGTTTGACTAGAAAATACAAGATTTCTAAAAATCTAATCGAAAATGCAAATTTTGAAAATTTTTGTAGAAAAAGAAACGAGAAAATTGACAAATTTTCATTTTCGAGAAATTTTAAAAATCGTTTTGAAACAGATTTTTTGTGTAGAATTCATTTAGAAAATAAAAAGAAACCACGAAACTAGTCTAAATTTACTATTTTGAAAATTTTCCAAAAATTTAAATTCAAAAATATGATGAATTTCACGATTTTTAATTTTCCAATTGAAAAAAAACGAAAAAAGCGACGATTTTTAAATTTCGAAAATTTGTCAAATTAGATCAAAAACTTATTTTTCAAGTAAGATTTGACTAGGAAAATACAAGATTTCGAAAAATCTAATCGAAAATGCAAAAAATTTTGAAAAAAATTTTTGTAGAAAAAGAAACGAGAAAATTGACAAATTTTCATTTTCGAGAAATTTTTAAAATTGTTTTAAAACTGATTTTTTGTGTAGAATTCATTTAGAAAATAAAAAGAAACCACGAAACTAGTCTAAATTTACTATTTTGAAAATTATCCAAAAATGTAAATTCAAAAATATGATGAATTTCACGATTTTTAATTTTTTAATGGAAAAAACGAAAAAAACGACGATTTTTAAATTTTTAAAATTTGTCAAATTCGATCAAAAACTTATTTTTCAAGTAAGGTTTGACTAGAAAATACAAGATTTTGATAAATCTAATCGAAAATGCAAATTTTGAAAATTTTGGTTGAAAAAGAAACGAGAAAATTGACAAATTTTCATTTTCGAGAAATTTTAAAAATCGTTTTAAAACTGATTTTTTGTGTAGAATTCATTTAGAAAATAAAAAGAAACTACGAAACTAGTCTAAATTTACTATTTCAAAAATTTTCAAAAAATTTAAATTCATAAAAAATGATGAATTCCAATTGAAAAAAACGAAAAAAAAAAAACGACGATTCTTAAATCTCGAAAATTTGTCAAATTCGATTTAAAAACTTATTTTTTCAAGTAAGATTTGACTAGAAAATACGAGATTTCGATAAATCTAATCGAAAATGCA
This sequence comes from Leptopilina drosophilae, assembly GCA_032873175.1. NCBI lineage: Eukaryota > Metazoa > Arthropoda > Insecta > Hymenoptera > Figitidae > Leptopilina > Leptopilina drosophilae. Next base: position 11,232 of record JAVJHS010000086.1, on the reverse strand, counting down.
AATTTTGAAAATTTTTGTAGAAAATGAAACGAGAAAATTGATAAATTTTCATTTGCGAGGAATTTTTAAAAATCGTTTTAAAACTGATTTTTTGTGTAGAATTCATTTAGAAAATAAAAAGAAATCACGAAACTAGTCTAAATTTACTATTTTGAAAATTTTCCAAAAATTTAAATTCAAAAATCATGATGAATTTCACGATTTTTTAGTTTTCTACATTGAAAAAAACGAAAAAAACGACGATTTTTTAAATTTCGAAAATTTGTCAAATTCGATCAAAAACTTATTTTTTTCAAGTAAGGTTTTTGACTAGGAAAATAACAAGACTTCGACAATTCTAATCAAAAATGCAAATTTTGAAAATTTTTGTTGAAAAAGGAAACGAGAAAATTGACAAACTTTCATTTTCGAGAAATTTTAAAAATCGTTTTAAAACTGATTTTTTGTGTAGAATTCATTTATAAATTAAAAAGAAACCACGAAACTAGTCTAAAATTACTATTTTCAAAATTTTCCAAAAATTTAAATTCAAAGATATGATGAATTTCACGATTTTTAATTTTGTAATGGAAAAAACGAAAAAAGCGACGATTTTTAAATTTCGAAAAAATTTGTCAAATTCGATCAAAAACTTATTTTTTAAGTAAGATTTGACTAAGAAAATAACAAGACTTCGATAATTCTAATCAAAAATGCAAATTTTGAAAATTTTGGTTTGAAAAAGAAACGAGAAAATTGACAAATTTTCATTTTCGAGAAATTTTAAAAATCGTTTTAAAACTGATTTTTTGTGTAGAATTCATTTAGAAAATAAAAAGAAACCCACGAAAAACTTAGTCTAAATTTACTATTTTGAAAAATTTTTTTCCAAAAATTTAAACCTTCAAAAATATGATGAATTTCACGATTTTTAATTTTGTAATGGAAAAAACGAAAAAAAAGCGACGATTTTTAAATTTTCGAAAATTTGTCAATTCGATCAAAAACTTATTTTTTAAGTAAGATTTGACTAGAAAATACAAGACTTCGATAATTCTAATCAAAAATGCAAATTTTGAAAATTTTTGGTTTGAAAAAAGAATACGAGAAAATTGACAAATTTTTCATTTCGAGAAAATTTTTAAAAAATCGTTTTAAAACTGATTTTTTGTGTAGAATTTCATTTAGAAAATAAAAAGAAATCACGAAACTAGTCTAAATTTACTATTTTGAAAATTTTCCAAAAAATTTAAATTCAAAATATGATGATTTCACGATTTTTAATTTTCCAATTGAAAAAAAACGAAAAAAAACGGACGACGATTTTTAAAATTTTTAAAATTTGTCAAATTCGATCAAAAAACTTATTTTTATCAAGTAAGCTTAGACTAGAAAATACAAGATTTTAAATAAATCTAATCGAAAATGCTCAATTTTGAAAATTTTGGTTGAAAAGAAACGAGGAAAATTGACAAATTTTCATTTTCGAGAAATTTTAAAAATCGTTTTTTAAAATGATTTTTTGTGTAGAATTCATTTAGAAAAAATAAAAAGAAACTACGAATACTAGTCTAAATTTACTATTTCGAAAATTTTCAAAAAATTTAAATTCATAAAAAAGCATGAATTCCAATTGAAAAAAAAACGAAAAAAAACGACGATTCTGTAAATCTCGAAAATTTGTTCAAATTAATTCGATTAAAAACCTTATTTTTCAAGTAAGATTTGACTAGAAAATACGAGATTTCGATAAATCTAATTCGAAAATGCAAATTTTGAAAATTTTTGTAGAAAATGAAACGAGAAAATTGATAAATTTTCATTTGCGAGGAATTTTTAAAAATCGTTTTAAAACTGATTTTTTGTGTAGAATTCATTTAGAAAAATAAAAACGAAATCACGAAACTAGTCTAAATTTACTATTTTGAAAATTTTCCAAAATTTAAATTCAAATAAATATGATGAATTTCACGATTTTTAGTTTTCTAATTGAAAAAAACGAAAAAAAATCGACGATTTTTTAAATTTCGAAAATTTGTCAAATTCGATCAAAAAATTATTTTTCAAGTAAGGTTTGACTAGAAAATACAAGACTTCGACAATTCTAATCAAAAATGCAAAATTTTGAAAAAAAATTTTTTTGTTGAAAAAGAAACGAGAAAATTGACAAAAACTTTCATTTCGAGAAATTTTAAATCGTTTTAAAAACTGATTTTTTTGTGTGATTAGAATTCATTTAGAAAATAAAAAGAAACCACGAAAACTAGTCTAAATTTACTAATTTTGAAAATTTTCCAAAAATTTTAAATTCAAACAATATGATGAATTTCACGAATTTTTAATTTTGTAATGGAAAAAACGAAAAAATCCCCCAAAGCGACGATTTTTAAATTTCGAAAATTTGTCAAATTCGATTCAAAAACTTATTTTTTAAGTAAGATTTGACTAGAAACAATATACAAGACTTCGATAATTCTAATCAAAAATGCAAATTTTGAATAACCTTTTGGTTGAAAAAGAAACGAGAAAATTGACAAATTTTTTCATTTTCGAGAAATTTTTAAAAATCGTTTTAAACTGATTTTTTGTGTAGAATTTGGGGTATTCATTTAGAAATAAAAAGAAACCACGAAACTAGTTCTAAATTTACTATTTTGAAAAATTTCCAAAAATTAAATTCAAAATATATGATGAATTTCACGATTTTTAATTTTGTAATGGAAAAAAACGAAAAAGCGGACGATTTTTTTAAATTTCGAAAATTTGTCAAATTCGATCAAAAACTTATTTTTTAAGTAAGATTTTTGACTAGAAAAATACAAGACTTCGATTAATTTCTAATCAAAAATGCAAATTTTGAAAAATTTTGGTTGAAAAAGAAACGAGAAAATTTGACAAATTTTCATTTTCGAGAAAATTTAAAATAAAATCGTTTTAAAAACTGATTTTTACGTGTAGAATTCATTTAGAAAATAAAAAGAAACCACGAAACTAGTCTAAAAATTTACTATTTTGAAAATTTTCCAAAAATTTAAAATTCAAAAATATGATGAATTTCACGATTTTTAAATTTTCCAATTGAAAAAAAACGAAAAAAAAGACGATTTTTAAATTTCGGAAAATTTGTCAAAATTCGATCAAAAACATATCTTTCAAGTAAGGTTTGACTTGAAAATACGAGATATCGATAAATCTGATCGAAAATGCAAATTTTGAAAATTTTTGTAGAAAAAGAAACGAGAAAATTGACAAATTTTCATTTTCGAAAAATTTTAAAAATCGTTTTAAAACTGATTTTTTGTGTACAATTCATTTAGAATATAAAAAGAAATCACGAAACTAATCTAAATTTACTATTTAGTAAATTTTTAAAAAATTTAAATTCAAAAATATGATGAATTTCACGATTTTTAATTTTCCAATTGAAAAAAACGAAAAAAACGACGATTTTTAAATTTCGAAAATTTGTCAAATTCGATCAAAAACTTATTTTTCAAGTAAGGTTTGACTAGAAAATACAAGATTTTGAAAAATCTAATCGAAAATGCAAATTTTGAAAATTTTTGTAGAAAAAGAAACGAGAAAATTGACAAATTTTCATTTTCGAGAAATTTTAAAAATCGTTTTAAAACTGATTTTTTGTGTAGAATTCATTTAGAAAATAAAAAGAAACCACGAAACTAGTCTAAATTTACTATTTTGAAAATTTTCCAAAAATTTAAATTCAAAAATATGATGAATTTCACGATTTTTAATTTTGTAATGGAAAAAACGAAAAAAGCGACGATTTTTAAATTTCGAAAATTTGTTAAATTCGATCAAAAACTTATTTTTCAAGTAAGATTTGACTAGAAAATACAAGACTTCGATAATTCTAATCGAAAATGCAAATTTTGAAAATTTTGGTTGAAAAAGAAACGAGAAAATTGACAAATTTCATTTTCGAGAAATTTTTAAAATCGTTTTAAAACTGATTTTTCGTGTAAAATTAATGTAGAATATAAAAAGAAATCACGAAACTAATCTAAATTTACTATTTCGAAAATTTTCAATAAATTTAAATTCATAAAAAATGATGAATTCCAATTGAAAAAAACGAAAAAAACGACGATTCTTAAATCTCGAAAATTTGTCAAATTCGATTAAAAACTTATTTTTCAAGTAAGATTTGACTAGAAAATACGAGATTTCGATAAATCTAATCGAAAATGCAAATTTTGAAAATTTTTGTAGAAAATGAAACGAGAAAATTGATAAATTTTCATTTGCGAGGAATTTTTAAAAATCGTTTTAAAAATGATTTTTTGTGTAGAATTCATTTAGAAAATAAAAAGAAATCACGAAACTAGTCTAAATTTACTATTTTGAAAATTTTCCTAAAATTTAAATTCAAAAAATATGATGAATTTCACGATTTTTTAGTTTTCTAATTGAAAAAAACCGAAAAAACGACGATTTTTAAATTTTTAAAATTTGTCAAATTCGATCAAAAACTTATTTTTCAAGTAAGGTTTGACTAGAAAATACAAGATTTTGATAAATCTAATCGAAAATGCAAATTTTGAAAATTTTGGTTGAAAAAGAAACGAGAAAATTGACAAATTTTCATTTTCGAGAAATTTTAAAAATCGTTTTAAAACTGATTTTTTGTGTAAGAATTCATTTAGAAAATAAAAAGAAACTACGAAACTAGTCTAAATTTACTATTTCAAAAATTTTCAAAAAATTTAAATTCATAAAAAATGATGAATTCCAATTGAAAAAAACGAAAAAAACGACGATTCTTAAATCTCGAAAATTTGTCAAATTCGATTAAAAACTTATTTTTCAAGTAAGATTTGACTAGAAAATACGAGATTTCGATAAATCTAATCGAAAATGCAAATTTTGAAAATTTTTGTAGAAAATGAAACGAGAAAATTGATAAATTTTCATTTGCGAGGAATTTTTAAAAATCGTTTTAAAACTGATTTTTTGTGTAGAATTCATTTAGAAAATAAAAAGAAATCACGAAACTAGTCTAAATTTACTATTTTGAAAATTTTCCAAAAATTTAAATTCAAAAAATATGATGAATTTCACGATTTTTAGTTTTCTAATTGAAAAAAACGAAAAAAACGACGATTTTTAAATTTCGAAAATTTGTCAAATTCGATCAAAAACTTATTTTTCAAGTAAGGTTTGACTAGAAAATACAAGACTTCGACAATTCTAATCAAAAATGCAAATTTTGAAAATTTTTGTTGAAAAAGAAACGAGAAAATTGACAAATTTTCATTTTCGAGAAATTTTAAAAATCGTTTTAAAACTGATTTTTTGTGTAGAATTCATTTAGAAAATAAAAAGAAACCACGAAACTAGTCTAAATTTACTATTTTGAAAATTTTCCAAAAATTTAAATTCAAAAATATGATGAATTTCACGATTTTTAATTTTGTAATGGAAAAAACGAAAAAAGCGACGATTTTTAAATTTCGAAAATTTGTCAAATTCGATCAAAAACTTATTTTTTAAGTAAGATTTGACTAGAAAATACAAGACTTCGATAATTCTAATCAAAAATGCAAATTTTGAAAATTTTGGTTGAAAATGAAACGAGAAAATTGACAAATTTTCATTTTCGAGAAATTTTTGAAAATCGTTTTAAAACTGATTTTTTGTGTAGAATTCATTTAGAAAATAAAAAGAAATTACGAAACTAGTCTAAATTTACTATTTTGAAAATTTTCCAAAAATTTAAATTCAAAAATATGATGAATTTCACGATTTTTAATTTTCCAATTGAAAAAAACGAAAAAAGCGACGATTTTTAAATTTCGAAAATTTGTCAAATTCGATCAAAAACTTATTTTTTAAGTAAGATTTGACTAGAAAATACAAGACTTCGATAATTCTAATCAAAAATGCAAATTTTGAAAATTTTGGTTGAAAAAGAAACGAGAAAATTGACAAATTTTCATTTTCGAGAAATTTTAAAAATCGTTTTAAAACTGATTTTTTGTGTAGAATTCATTTAGAAAATAAAAAGAAATCACGAAACTAGTCTAAATTTACTATTTTGAAAATTTTCCAAAAATTTAAACTCAAAAATATGATGAATTTCACGATTTTTAATTTTCCAATTGAAAAAAACGAAAAAAGCGACGATTTTTAAATTTCGAAAATTTGTCAAATTCGATCAAAAACTTATTTTTCAAGAAAGATTTGACTAGAAAATACAAGATTTCGAAAAATCTAATCGAAAATGCAAATTTTGAAAATTTTTGTAGAAAAAGAAACGAGAAAATTGACAAATTTTCATTTTCGAGAAATTTTTAAAAATTGTGTTAAAACTGATTTTTTGTGTAGAATTCATTTAGAAAATAAAAAGAAACCACGAAACTAGTCTAAATTTACTATTTTGAAAATTATCCAAAAATGTAAATTCAAAAATATGATGAATTTCACGATTTTTAATTTTTTAATGGAAAAAACGAAAAAAACGACGATTTTTAAATTTTTAAAATTTGTCAAATTCGATCAAAAACTTATTTTTCAAGTAAGGTTTGACTAGAAAATACAAGATTTCGAAAAATCTAATCGAAAATGCAAATTTTGAAAATTTTTGTAGAAAAAGAAACGAGAAAATTGACAAATTTTCATTTTCGAGAAATTTTAAAAATACGTTTTGGAAACAGATTTTTTGTGTAGAATTCATTTAGAAAATAAAAAGAAAACCATCGAAAACTAGTGTCTAAATTTACTATTTTTGAAAATTTTCCAAAAATTTTACAACAATTCAAAAATATGATGAATTTTCACGATTTTTCAATTTTCTCAATTGAAAAAAAAACGAAAAAACGAACCGATTTTTAAACCTTTCGAAAATTTGTCCAAAATTCGATCAAAAAATTATTTTTTCAAGTAAGATTTGACTAGAAAATACAAGATTTCGAAAAATCTAATCGAAAAATTGCAAATTTTGAAAATTTTTTGTAGAAAAAGAAACGAGTAAAATTGACAAATTTTCATTTATCGAGCAATTTTTAAAAATGTGTGTTTTAAAAACACAAAACGATTTTTTTGTGTACGGGAAACTTTCATTTAGAAAATCAAAACAGAAACCACGAAACGTAATCTAAATTTAACTATTGTTGAAAATTATCTAATCCAAAAATGTAGTCAATTCAAATATCATGATTGAATTATCACCGATTTTTAATTTTTTACATGGCAAAAAAAACGAAAAAAAAACGAGACGATTTTTAACAATTTTTAAAATTTGTCAAATTCGGATCAAAAACTTATTTTTTCAAGTAAGGTTTGACTAGAAAATACAAGATTTTGATAAATCTTAATCGAAAATGCAAATTTTGAAAATTTGGTACGGTTGCAAAAAAAAACGAGAAAATTTGACAAATTTTCATTTTCTCGAAGAACATTTTAAAAATCGTTTTAAAAACTGCATTTTATATGTTAGTAGAATTCATTTAGAAAATAAAAAGACAATCACGAAAAACTAGTCTAAATTTACTATTTTGAAAATTTTCCAAACCCATTTTAAATTCAAAAATATGGATGTAATATTTCACAAACGATTTTTAATTTTCCAATTGAAGAAAAACGAAAAAAACGACGATTTTTTTTAACATTTTTAAAATTTGTTCAAATTCGATCAAAAACTTTATTTTTTCAAGTATTCCTAGGTTTGAAACTAGAAAATAACCCAAGATTTATTAATAAATCTAATCGATAAATGCAAATTTTGAAAAATTTTTTGGTTGAAAAAGAAACGAGGGAAAACTTGACAAAATTTTCATTTTCGAGAAATTTTTAAAAATTCCGTTTTAAAACTGATTTTATTTAGTGTAGAATTTCATTTAGAAAATAAAACGAAACTACGAAACCTAGGTCATAAAATTTACTATTTTCGAAAATTTTCAAAAAATTTAGAATTCTAATAAAAAATGATGAATTCCAATTGAAAAAAACGAAAAAAACGACGATTCTTAACATCTCGAAAAATTTGTCAAATTCTGATTACAAACTTATTTTTCAAGTAAGATATCCTTACTAAGAAAATACGAGATTTCGATTAAATCTAATCGAAAATGGCAAACTTTTGAAAATTTTTGTAGAAAAATGAAATACTGTAGAAAATTGATAAATTTTACATTTGCGACGGAATTTTTAAAAAATACGTTTTTAAAAAACTGATTTTTTGTGTAGAATTCAATTAGAAAATAAAAAGAACTAATCACGAAAACTAGGTCTAAATTTTACCTATTTTGAAAATTTTCCAAAAATTTTTTTAAATTCAAAAATATGTATTGAATTTCACGATTTTTTAGTATTGTTTCCTAATTGAAAAAAACCGCAAAAAAAAAAACGAACCCGATTTTTAAATTTCGGAAAATTTGTCAAATTCGAATCAAAAACCTTATTTTTCAAGTAAGGTTTGACTAGAAAATACAAGACTATCTGGACAATTCTAATCAAAAATGCAAACTTTTGAACTCAATTTTTTTGGTAGAAAAAGTGAAACGAGAAAATTGACCAAATTTTCATTTATTTTCCGAGAAATTTTTAAAAAATCGATTTTAAAACAGATTTTTTGTGTTAGAATTCATTTATGAAAAAATAAAAAGAAACCCACGGAAACTAGTCTAAAATTTACCTATTTTGAAAATTTTCCAAAAATTTACCAAAATTTCAGAAAAAATAATGATGAAATTTTCACGATTTTTCAATTTTTTGTAATGGAAAAAAAAAAACGAAAACAAGCGACCGCATTTTTAAATTTCGCAAACATTTAGTCAAAATTTTCCGATTCAAAAACTTATTTTTTAAGTAAGATTTGACTAAGAAAATACAAGACTTCGATAATTCTAATCAAAAATGCAAATTTTGAAAATTTTGGGTTGAAACCAAAGGAAACGAGAAAATTGACAAATTTTCATTTTCGAGAAGAATTTTAAAAAATTTTCTCGGTTTTTTAAAAACTGATTTTTATGTTGTTGTAGAAGTTTAGATTTTAGAAAATAAAAAGAAAACCACGGAAAAACTAGATCTAAATTTACTATTTTGAAAATTATTCCAAAAATTTAAATTCAAATAATATGATGAATTTCACGATTTTTAATTTTGTAATGGAAAAAAAACGAAAAAAAGCTGAACGATTTTTAAATTTTCGAAATATTTTGTCAAATTTTCGATGCAAAAACTTATTTTATTAAAGTAAGATTTGAAACTAGAAAATACAAGACTTCGAATAATATCTAACTCTCCCCCCAAAAATGCAAATTTTGAAAAATTTTTGGTTGTAAAAATGAAACGAGGGACAAATTGACCAAAATTTTCATTTTCGAGAGAATTTTTACAAAAAACAATCGCTTATTTAAAAACTGCATTTTTTGTGTAGAATTCATTTAGAAAATAGAAAAGAAGATCCACGAAAACTAGTCTAAATTTCACCTATTTTGGAAAATTTTCCCAAAATTTACCAATTTCAAAAATAAGATGATATTTCACGAAATATTTTTAATTTTTCCACTTGAAAAAAACTCCCAAAAAAAAAAGACGATTTTTTAAATTTCGAACAACACGATTGTCAGAATTCGGATCAACAAACTATTATATTTTTTCAAGGTAAGGTTTGACTAGAAGAAATAAACAAGATTTCGAAAAAATCTAATCGAAAATGCAACAAAATTTATGAAAATTTTTGTAGAGGAAAAAGAAACGAGAAAATTGACAAATTTTCATTTACAAAAAATTTTTAAAATCGTTTTAAAAAAATGATTTTTTGTGTAGAATTCATTTTAGAAACAATTAAAAAAGACAATCAGCACGAAACTTCTAATCTAACATTTACTATTTCTGTAAATATTTCAAAAAACTTTAAATTCATAAGACAAAATGATGAACTTCCAATTTAAAAAAACGAATAAAAACGACGATTCTTAAATTTCGAAAATTTGTCAAAATTCGATCAAAAACTTATTTTTCAAGTAAGATTTGGACTAGAAAATTACAAGATTTCGAAAAAAACTAATCGAAAATGCAAATTTTTGAAAATTTTATGTAGAATAAAGAAACGAGAAAATTGACAAATTTTCATTTTCGAGAAATTTTTAAAATTGTTTTAAAACTGATTTTTTTGTGTAGAGATTCATTTAGAAAATAAAAAGAAACCCACGAAACTAGTCTATCATTTACTATTTTGAAAAAATATCCAAAATGTTAAATTCAAAAAATATGATCAATTTCACGCATTTTAAATTTTTTAATGGAAAAAACGAAAAATCGGACGATTTTTTTTTAACTTTTTAAAATTTGTTCAATTCGATCAAAAACTTATTTTTCAAGTAAGGTGTTGACTTAGAAAATACAAGATTTTGATAAATCTCATCGAAAATGCAAATTTTGAAAATTTTGGTTTGAAAAAGAAACGAGAAAATTGACAAATTTTCATTTTCGAGAAATTTTTAAAAATCGTTTTAAAACTGATTTATTGTGTAGGAATTCATTAGTAAATAAAAAAGAAATCACGAAAAACTAGTCTAAATTTACTATTTTGAAAAATTTTCCAAACAATTTAAATTCAAAAATATGATTGTGAATTTCACGATTTTTTAATTTCCAATTGAAAAAAAACGAAAAAAACGACGATTTTTAAATTTTTAAAATATGTCAAATTCGATCAAAAACTTATTTTTCAAGTAAGGTTTGACTTGTAAATACAAGATTTTAATAAATCTAATCGAAAATGCAAAATTTTGAAAAAAATTTTGGTTGAAAAAGAAACGAGAAAATTGACAATATTTTCATTTTCGAGAATTTGAAAAAATCGTTTTAAAACTGATTTTTTTGTGTAGAATTCATTTAGTAAATAAAAAGAAAATACGAAACTAGTCTAACATTTACTATTTCGAAAATTTTCAAAAATAAATTTTAAATTCCTAAAAAAATGAAGGAATTTCAATTGAAAAAAACGAAAAAAAACGACGATTCTTAAATCTCGACAATTTGTCCAAAATTCGATTAAAAAACTTATTTTTCAAGTAAGATTTGACTATGAAAAATACGAGATTTCGATTAAAATCTAATCGAAAATGCAAATTTTTGAAAATTTTTGTAGAAAAATGAAACGAGAAAATTGATTAATTTTCATTTGCGAGGAATTTTTAAAAAATGTTTCTTTAAACTGATTTTTTTGTGTAGAATTCATTTAGAATAATAAAAAAGAAATCACGAAACTATTCCTAAATTTAC